>OLKM01002122.1:0-2500 GCA_900291075.1 Melanogrammus aeglefinus
GTGCCGTTCCAGAACAGCATATGCCATGGTATGTCAGTGATCGCGGTGGCACATGCCACAGGCCAATAAACGATCTCGGCGTCTCTCCATAAATACACACTCCCTGATTGGCCTGATTGTGAGCAGGTGCCCACAATCAGGCCCACTCCCCCAAGCCGATCCGGTGTGCTCCCAACCTGCCCATACTCCCCCTGCAGGCCAGACGCCGCACGTCCCCCCACACACCCCCACCTCCGGACACAGGCCGGGGGCACATCCGGCTGCCAACTCACTCCGCCCCCCACTGGAACGGGAGAGGAAGTCCGCTACGGCCATCTGCGCCCCAGGCCTTTGCACGACCCGGAAGTTGAAGGGCTGCAATGCGAGGTATCACCAGTCAATCCTTGCATTGACATCCTTCATGCGGTGGAGCCACTGGAGGGGGGCGTGGTTGGAATACAGGGATAGAGGGTGAACGTGTAACCCAGCAGGTATTAACAAAAGGCGCCGACCGCCCATCGGATGGCGAGACACTCTTTCTCCAACGTGCTGTACCGACCCTTCCAGTCTGATAGTTTTCGGCTCAGGTACAGCACCGGCTGGTTGACCCCTTCCACCTGCTGGGTCAGGACCGCGCCCTATCCGATGCATCTGTCTGCAGGGAAAAAGGGAGATCAAAGTTAGGAGCACACAGGATCGACTTTCCACAGACGGCTGTTTTAATAGCCTCAAACGACACCTCACGTGGCTCCGACTACTGGACCCCTCAGGTGATACCCCAGATACTGGATCTCCCACCGCCCGATCACGCACTTCCGTGGCCGTGAGCCCCGCCCGTCTCAGCAACTGAAGGACGGCCGCCACCTGCCGCATATGGTGACCCCACATCTCACCATAGATAACGATGTCATCGATGTATAGCAGCATACACGGCGTGGGGCCGTAACACACGGTCCATCAGCCGCTGAAACGGACCGGGGCCCCGAACAACCCGAACAGAAGTACCTTGAATTGGTGTATACCGAGTGTAGTGGAATGACATTTTTTCCCGGGCTGCTGGAGACAGTGGAATCTGCCAGTAGCCCTTCGTGCAGTCCAGAGTCGTGTCATAGGTGGCCATGCCAAGCTCGTCTACAAGCTCGTCGATCCGAGGCATTGGGTAGGTGTCGAACCTCGACACCACATCATCCTACGGTAGTCCACACAGAACTGGACAGACCTGTCCGGCTTCCCCAAAGCACGACGTAGCACGTCTTGTTTGTGGATGGGCAGCCTGTAAGGGCGTGTCTGCACCATTAACCCGGGCTGCATCTCGATGTCATGAGTAATTAACGGGGCGCAACCGGCAAAAAGACCTCGGCGAACTGGAGTTGCAGGCTGGCAACGTCCCGCGCCTGACTCCCTGAGAGATTCTTGCCTTGACCGACCGGAGGGATGGGGCCCTTGGCCAGGGACTTCCGGTCCAAGCTCCTCTCTTTCTGGTAGCGTCGACGCAACCGTGACAGGGACCGCATCGTTCCACCTCTTAAGGAGGTTGATCTGCTTGTTTTCATCCCTGTTCAACTGCTCTACCTCATCGCCGCGTGACCACAAAGGTCCCTTGCCGCTTCGCGAGTAATTTGGTGATAGAGGTGGGCAACAGTACAAGGACCTTATCCCCGGGGTGAGATCGCGTAACCTAGTCCCTCTGTCGTACAGGCGTCTCTGACTCTCCTGAGCTCGGTGAAAGGGCTCATGTGACAATACCCCTAAGCTGAAGCTTTGCACGCAAGTCCATGGCGTACTGGATTTCTTTTTGCTGTCACTTGACCCCTCCTCCCAGTTTTCTTTAATGAGGTCCAGGACTCCCCTGGGTTTGCACCCATAGAGTAACTCAAATGAGAAAAACCCAGTGGAAGCCTGAGGCACTTCCCGCACTGCAAACAGCAGAGGGTCTAGCCATTCATGCCAATTTCGAGCATTTGTGTACGAACTTACGGATCATGGACTTTAACGTCCGGTTAAAGCTCTCACACAAGCCGTCCGTGGCTGGGTGATAGACGCTTTTGCCGATGGCCTTGACCTTCAACAACCCGTAAAGTTCCCTAATCGTGTGTGACATGAAATTTGTTCCCTGGTCAGTGAAAACCTCTTACGGGACTCCCACCTGCGATATGACATGAAACAACGCCTGCGCAACACTCTTCGCGGAGATGTTGCGCAACGGAATTGCTTCCGGGTATCGGGTTGCGTAGCCGATCAGGACTAACACAAATCGATACCTGTGTGTGGAACGTTCTAATGGCCCGGTAATGTCCATGCCATGGGAGCCATGGGGACGGTCGGGGGATTCACCAACTGGCACTCGGGGCAGGATGCGCAAAAACTGCACACCGAAACGGCCCCAAAAATGGCCCGCCATTGGGTTATAATGCGCCGCCTGGAAAACCATTTCCCGGCGGCTTCTTGGTACCAGCAACTGGTTGATAACCTCCTCACTCTGGGTGGCACGACTCACCTGATAAAGCCTATCCCTAACCAC
>OLKM01002122.1:7500-30000 GCA_900291075.1 Melanogrammus aeglefinus
ATACAATGAGTGTGGTGTGTATGCGTGTGCACATACGTCTGGCATGTGTTCATTACAAAGCTCCCATTGGATGGGCGATCCGTGGTGTGTACTTAAGCCGTCACTCATCTCTCACTCTCCCCCTCTCATATCTCTCTCCTTAATGAGTCCAATTAGCACATGCAAATATTTACCTCTAACCAGCAGTTGTGAATTATCACAGTTGACTCTTTAAAACAAATTTACTCTGTCGTGTGCCTGTTTGTGTGAGTCTGAGTGTGTGTATGTTTATGTGTGTGTTCACACAATGTATTTAAATTGTCACATCAAAATAATTAATGTCTCTTGTGGAGCTATATCTGAAGGACAAACACTCACACACACACACACACAAGCACACGCAAATACACACACACACACACACACACACACACACACACACACACACACACACACACACACACACACACACACACACACACACACACACACACACACACACACACACACAAACTATAAGAGCAGAGCGGGTTTATGTTCTCCCCAAAAGTTCTTTACAATTTACACACACCTAAAATATACAATAAAATATTTTGTGTTGAAGAAATTAATGTAGTTCATTGTATTATATAAATCGATATTCTCATCTCAAGCTTTCCAACTCTTAGGCAGTGGAAACGATATAATGTCATTATGAGACACACTGTGTCTCAAACAGCAGTGTGTTCAAGACAGACCAACGTCAATTAATTTTATTAACCTTGAACTATAGTTTGAGGGACTAACAGGAATTAGTCCATAATCTCCAAAATGGGGCTGTAGTGTGTGTTTGTGTGTGTGTGTGTGTGTGTTTGTGTGTGTGTGTGTGTGTGTGTGTGTGTGTGTGTGTGTGTGTGTGTGTGTGTGTGTGTGTGTGTGTGCGTGTGCGTGTGCGTGTGTGTGTGTGTGCGTGTGTGTATGTGTATGTCATATTATGATGTTTTATTTTGAAGGCTGCTGCCTGATCAACATTCATATTTTATTCATCTTGATCTTTCCAGCAGCTGATGGAAAAAGGTGTCTGCTTGTGTGTGTCTTTGCATGTGTGTGTGTGTCTGTCTGCGTTTGGGTGAGGGCAAGTGTTGATGTGTCTGTGTGTCTAGGTGTTATGACTAGGCGATTGCAACAAAGACACGGGTCAACACATAATCAAAGGATAAGTAAGATATTAATTCAAAATAACAGTAGAATATTCTAAGAATTGACATGTAATCTTACAAATCAGGGATGGGTGTTTGGATGAGTGGAATGTGTGATGGTGTTGGAACACAACATAAACCAAACTTAAACCAAAGCCACCTGCCTGAGTGGGAAGAGAGACAAGGCTTATGTGCCTCACCTTGTGAAGCCCGCAGGCCCAGCCTGAACAGCAGTGGTTGAGCGGTGACTTTTGACTCGATACATGACACCCAACCCAAGAAAAGTCCATATACAATGAAATGATACTATCCACGCCCAGCCAGTAACAACAACCCTCCCATAGACATTAATTTCTAGTAGTCTCATCAAAATTATGCCCGTTGTTAGTGCATTGCACTGCTTTTAGCGCATGCATTCGATTTTTTTCGACATGTGCGTTGAAAATGGATCCTTTGCGAAAACAGAATATATACATATTGTTTTTTGTATAAAATATCCGGTCCTAGATAATAATGTATTGTTAGTGACGGAGATGTTGTAGCACTTTAGGGGCTGTGTATATCTGAGGAAATGTTGAACTTAGCAGAGTCCCTCAGTGGCCTTGTTACGCTGCGTCACATGATTAAAAATCTGAGTTTTCCTGAATTCATGTTTGCTCCCAACACACATTCAGTGCTTTGAGCCCTTCCCTCGATCTCACTCATGAAAAAGAGGATAGGACATAGAGTGCATGCGTGAGATATTCAGAATACTGGGTAGCAATTCGGAGTAGACTCGCTTAGAAATGAAAACCTAGCGGCACAACTGATCCTTCATCCTTCATCTTCCATCATTGAAAAAAATTGAAATTTTATGATGATATAAAAAATTGAATTGGATATTAAGTTTGTACAAATTCTGTTGTCTTTCAAAATGGCATTTGCCACAATCACAGCTTATATGGACCGCATTCTATGCCTTTCATTTGTATCACATCCTCTCAGCTCCACACATTGGCTCCCTGAATAGATAGGCCAAAGGGAGAACCGTAAGGGGTCGTCAGCCCCCCCCCCCCCCCCCCCCCAAGAATCTGAACACAAAAAGCCAGCAAGGACAATAAACTATGAATCAAATACATTTCCCCATTAAACTGTAAAAGCAACTCGTTACCCCTGAACCAACTCCGCTCCCAAGCCTGCCTCCAGCTCCCTCCTCAGCAGCCTTGGAGCTTAAAGAGCCATGTCTTTATTGTCCTATATGTTTCAGAAGATAGTAATCCATGCCATTTTGTCACTGTTTTTAAAATAAGACCCTCATTTAGAGACTCATGAGTAAAATCCTATGATCTTGGCAGTCAAGTCACGACATGAACACTCCACTCTGCTATTTTCCCTTACTCTACAAAAACAGAAAAAATGTGGCATCAAATGAAAGGCCAGTTACCCCTACCAGCTTTCTACAGGATGGCCCAATGCACCTAAAACACATAAGCCCATATATGGCAACAGGAAGAAACAGCTAATGAATCAGAATGATTGACCCATGGCCAAAGTGGGCACAAACCACTGAAAGTAAACAAAACACAGCTAACAGGCAGGGACACAAGAGCGCCCGTGAGATCATGCCATGCTTGATGGAGCATCAGAAAGGATCCACAACAGTTAGTTCGGACCAAGTTATTTGATTGGACAAGAGGCATTCCATGAGTGCTGCTATAGAGTATAACAGCACCGGGACTTTTAACTATACATGTATCTCTCTGCTTTTCTGTTCTAATATCCGTTAATGTTATTGAGTAGCTAGTGTGTTTATTTGTTGCTTGGCAATAGTTCAGTCCCCGTCCAGTTGCCGATCTATTTGTGTTGGCGGAGCCAAATAAATCATTTCATAAAACAAACAAATCATAATCTGTTGTTGCTTATTACTGCTGCTTACTAATAAATGTTGCTTGTAGAACTGTTGCATGAATGCATATCGTGCTGTTGTACTGAATATCAGCACAGCTTTGATTATCTCCATATAATCCATATTTGTAGTCCTAAAATAAAGGACAGGGAGAGGAAAAAAGAAACCGGGGAAAACCTTGGATGGTAAAAGGGTTATGCTTCCCAGACACCAATAGTATTACACTACGTTGTGTATAGATGGTGAAGCTCCGTCTGAGCAGCGGTTTATATAATGTCTGCCTCTGATTGAGAGTTAGGCACCCCAGACACCTGTAGTTTAATGCTACTGTGGCACATTCCATAAAGAACATTATGACATTATACATTATAACACTCATACACAACAACATTGCTAAAAAAGTATCACAAAGTTGACACGGGTTGTAACCATAGTAGTATCCTGCTGAAACAGTTGGTTCACTGACACACATGAGAAGAGAAGATGGAGAGAACTAGGGAGCATGAAAGACCAAAGTGAACACTCAGCTAGATCCAAAATAAACAGAAAAATCTATGGCAAGGTAATACCTGCAACACTAGTTCCCAGCCGGCCAACATTAGTTTGGTGCTGAGCGACTCCTCATACACAAGGAGGGTCATTAGTACCCTTGGCGTCCTTCTGCTGTCAAATGGATGACCAACAGCAGGGACAAGATATAAAGGACACAGCTTCATTGTTCAGGCGTTTGAAGGTATGGCTGGTAATTTGATGGAGCTTCAATCTCAGGCAAATGCAACTGAATCAGAAATAGACAAAGCTTCATCGGAAGGCCCTGCACCATATGGAAGGAAATGTGATGGTTCTGACTGAGACACAGGCACGTCTGCTGGTTCTGGATCAGCTCAGCTGTAAAACATGAGTTCTGGGAACCCATGTTTGGGCTTAGACATTCATCTTTCTCTCTGTCTAAGCATATCTTTAACATAACATTTGGTAAAGGAGCTGTCGGATAATACTATTAGTCTACGCCACCGAAAGAGCTACTTACCGTTCATGAGAAAGGAAATACCTGCAGTGATTACCAATGCTTTTGAACAATTCATTAGAGGATAACTTGTGTGATCCTAGCTTAACTACTTTGTTGAATAACTTTTTCTGCAGCAAATATACCATTAAATTGTAATTATAATCATATAAACATTAGACTATAGGCAGGATTTGAAGAGGTGGATCTCGATTCACATAATTGCATTTATTTTAGAAAGAGAGAAAGGGGGGGGTGATAATTTGTTAAAATGAAATCCTATCGGAGCTTATCTAAGCCAAATAAATATAACTATTTACTAACAAGGGAAGGCTCTACTTACATAATGTGTGTGTTTGTTGTGTGTGTGTGTGTTGTGTGTGTGTGTGTGTGTGTGTGTGCGTGTGCGTGTGCGTGTGTGTGTGTGTGTTGTCTCTGCCATACACTGCTAGACGTCTGCTTCCTCAGCAGCAATGCCAGCCTATCCCCACTGCTACCCTAACTCTAACCCTAACCACTAACCTTAACCCATTTCAATGCCGAATCAAATAACCAATCAGAGGAGAAAAAAAGATTTGCAGGAGCCCTTTCCGGCATCTGACATCGCCGTGGAGGGATTGGATAGGGAGTTGAAAATCCCCTGCATCGAATGAAGACACACAAGGATACCCTTTGCGTCAGCAGTTAACGCAAAAAGCCCCAAAAAAGCCTCAATTTTTTTGTTTTGTTTTTTTGTTGTCAGTAGGGAACACTTAGGGTCCTACTTTAATGGTCAGAAACGCAAGTGAGAAGCGCCAAGCGCAAGTAGCTTTGTGGGCTGTTCCATGGCGATGTTGCTATTTTACTGGCGCAAAAATGACTCTTGCGCCCGGCGCAAATCTAAAAAGGATTGATCTGAAGTAGCCTAACCACCCGTAGGTGTGGTTTGGGCGTAACGTGCAATAAACCAATGAGAGGGCTCACATCCTTTTTAAGAGCCATGAGCGCATTTGAATCTGGTGAGCTGATATTTTGACAGCGCGTCTGCAGTCTCCGATGAGACAGATGCACATGAATTTCAAACTTCAAATGGCTCAGTTTATGGCCAAATAATATAGCCTATACTGAGTCCTCAAATAAATTTTGGCAAAGAAAACTTAACACACATATGATATGCGGTAACTGTGGTTCTATTTAATGATATACACAATACATTATAAACATCATTTCTTTCAGTATTGTATGCAATATCGTTATCGACTTGTGTTCCTAATATGCCCAGTGTTGGGAAGGTTACTTTTAAAATGTATCCAGTTACAGAATACAAAATACATGCGCAAAAATGTAATATGTAACATATTCCGTTTCATCACTCGATCTGAGTATTGTATTCTGAATACTTGGATTATTTCCACATTGAATTGCAAGTGTAGGAATGCGGCATCAAATCCTGTTTACTAAAGAGGCCTATTCTGGTGTGTTCTTCTGTTCAAAGATTGTTCAATCATCTGCATTTTTATGTGTGCTTTCCATCATAAGTTTTATGTGGGTGTCCGTCCAAATTCTCAGACGGTCCGACAATTTTCTGCTAGTCTTGTAGTTACCGCTAATCAAACAATCATTCCCATAATACGCGCGGCTGAGCGGGTGCCTGTTACGTCCAAATAGGCATATGCTTTGTAGAACTGGATCCGGCCAAGGTGCGTTCACTTTCACATCTCAAGCGAACCGTACCAGGGTTCGTTTGAAAGCGAACCGAGACCAGCTTTTCAGGGAGGTCTCGTCGGCTGATTTGGTTCACGTCAAAGTGAGGTGATTGCATTCACACCAACGCAAACGTACCGAACCAAGGGACCAAACTCGTTTAGTGCTCACTAAATGCTGTTGGTGTGAAAGCACGAATAAACTGCTGAAACAGAAGTATCGTCATGTAATCCATTGATTTCAACAATGTAACTGTATTCTAAATACCAACTATTTAAATTGTAACTGTAACGGAATACAGTTAGCTGTAATTTGTATTCTGAATACGTAATATGTATTCCGTTACTCCTCAACACTGAATATGCATGTGTCCCCCCGTTAATACACATTGCCATGGACTGTATTATGCGTTACGTGTTTAGTTTGCGTGTGTTTAAAAAAATGGATGCACACAAGCGCGCCCGCATTCATTAATTTTTTTACGGATACACACACGCGCACCCGCATTCATTCATTCTTGTTAACGCCCACTCGCGGTAAAACAATATTTTCTCACAGTCAAATACTCATCAATCCCAAAAGTAACCGAAAGGTTACTAGTTCGATCCCCAGCTCAGTAAAAGTTCTGGGCATGTACACAATGTCTGTGTCAAGAAAATATGTGTTTGCTGTAGGGTGTTTGCAGATGCATTGATTTAAAAGTACAACTTATTACTGCTGTATCAGCTGTTCTTTCCCAAATAATTTACCAAGAATGTGTGCCTAGTTGGATGAGAGAAGCAAAGTGTATGCGCAAGGTCCACAAGCAAGATTACTGCAAAATAGCACCAGGGAAAGTTTGCGCCAGAACACGCCTCCTCCTTTCGCCGAACCGCCCCTTGGGGCGCAAGGTCATTCCCTAATTTATCTTCCATTTATAATTTTCCCACAGGCTCACACACACACACACACACACACACACACACACACACACACACACACACACACACACACACACACACACACACACACACACACACACACACACACACACACACACACACACACACACACACACACGCCACAAGGTCACATTATTACTACAGACAAAACCAAGAAATGTGGGAATGTTTTTTTTTCAATATTTTTTGCTTCACAACTTCATCTCTATATCTTTCTCCCCCACCCCTTTCCCCCCTCTCACCTCTTCCATCATCCCTCTATCCCCATATTTCCTCAGTCGCTCAGCAGCCATTCGTAATTAATGAGCTTTTAGAGCTGGATCTGATCAGCCTCAGGATTGGACACGTCTGATGAGCATAATGGAATCTATAGAGGGGCCTGCTACGCTGTGCACAGAGCTGCCTGGAAATATAATTACCTGGGAACAAACACTCACACACACACAGCAGCATACACTCACTGAATATGACCAGGTTAAATACCAATCTTTTCCCTCTTTTCAGCGCTAATTAGAAATACACTGACGAGAGTCGTCTGTTTGGAATTTGAATGCATTCTGCTCCTGTTGTGGTTATTCAGAGACTTTGAAACTCAGATAATTAAATCTATTTAATAACATGCTTTAGCAGGCCTGCGTGTATTTGTGCATGCGCGCCTGTGTGTGTGTGTGCTAAAACATGTTTTTGAAGGTGTGTGTTAATGACATGCTCTGATGCACCTAATGAGCGTGTGACAGTGGGACAGTGGGAGACTCTGCGGTGTCACTGGCCACATCGAAACGCTGTTCAGCCAATCAGCCACCCGATCCATCACCGCTCACAATGCATTATGACATGGCACACACACTCACTAACAACTTGAATCCAAACTCATAGCAGGCACGAGCCTATTGTATGTAGTCCGTGGGGGGGGGGGGGGGGGTACAGCCTCTTTCTATTGGCCATCCAGCACTTTCGAGAGAGAAGCAGCTATGTGTGTGGTGTGTGTGTGTGTTGTGTGTGTGTGTGTGTGTGTGTGTGCGTGGTGCGTGCGTGCGTGCGTGCGTCGTGCGTGCGTGCGTGCGTGCGTGCGTGCGTGCGTGCGTGCGTGCGTGCGTGCGTGCGTGCGTGCGTGCGTGCGTGCGTGCGTGCGTGCGTGCGTGCGTGCGTGCGTGTGTGTGTGTGTGTCTTTATGGGCTGACGTGGCTTTAAAGAGATGCTTCTAAGCTCCAGAGCACGTGCTCCATAGGCAGTCCATCATTTCTGTGTGAGGCAGCACAGTCAGCTTTATAGTGGTGACCATAGCAACAGCCAAAAGTTGAGATGGAGATGACATGTTTAGTGGTGATGCACCAAATGCCTTTCTTGATAGATTCTTGAGCGACAGACACTAAAAGAGAGGAGAGACGAAGAGGGGGGATGAAATTGCTCTCTGAAAGAGGTAGAGAAAAGTGTGTTGACAGACAAAGAGAGATAAGGAATGGATATGGTGGGACGAAAATGGTAAAATGTCAAATTGATAGAGGAAGATAATTTATTTTATATTTTGATTGAGTTTATCATCTCCTCAACTGTCGGTTTTTTGTCAGCGTTTTTCAGCATAATTTTTTCCATTATTTTCCCATCATGCATTCAGGCAGTATATTATTGGTAATTCATAGCGATAATGAATAATACATTCCTGTATGAAGATGACTACATACCAGCTAATGTATGATGCTATAAATGACAGTTTTCCCCCAAATATTCTTCATTTTCTAGACTATAGCCCATGCCTTGCCCACTCTTGTTTATGCATATTTTCATTGCCGTGTTAATGTGTGTGTGTGTGTGTGTGTGTGTGTGTGTGTGTGTGTGTGTGTGTGTGTGTGTGTGTGTGTGTGTGTGTGTGTGTGTGTGTGTGTGTGTGTGTGTGTGTGTGTGTGTTGTATATGTTGTGTATGTGAGTGTGTGTGCGTGTGTGTGTGTGTTTGTTTGTGTGTGCATGTGCATGCGCGTGTGTGTGTGTCTGTATGTATGTACTGTATGTGTGTGTGTGCATGCGTGTGCACGTGCATGTGTTTGTCTGGTTTTGTGTCTCTTTTGGCTAATCTCTGTGTAAGAGCATGGCGTTTATTGTTGTTTAGAAGATAAATGCATTAGGATATTTTAAGGATAAATGTATAAGGGACTATGAAGGACACTTGCTCTAGGGTTTTCGGGGGATGAAGGCATTACATGATCAAATAAAATGGTGTGGAAGCTGGGCGCATGGGGTTTCAGACCAATTTGCGGGCTGCAAGGTAGGGTCATGCTATGAACTTGCTTGGCGGTAAGGGATAAGTTTCAAATGTATGCACACTGGATGTGGAATGAATAAATACATGGCGGATTCTGTTCAAATATTAAACATAAAAATTAAACACGCAGTGACACGGAATGGAATTTAGATAGGAGCCTCTGTACTTGATCACCCCCCCCATCATCCCCCATACACACACACACACACACACACACACACACACACACACACACACACACACACACACACACACACACACACACCACACAACACACACACACACACACACACACACACACACACACACACACACACACACACACACACACACACACACACACACACACACACACACACACACACACACACACACACACACACACACACACACACTCCACACCACAGCACACTAACCCCCGCTTCCCCAGCAAATACACACATAGCCAGAAACCAAATGGGAATATGGTGGAATGAACAAGATAGATTTAAACTTTGGAGCAGCATGGGAAGTAAGAGAAGACGCTGTTATTAGATGGAATGTAGAAACCGGGGGATATAGGTTGCTGCGGTAAGCTTTAAGCTAGCATCTCCCTCTGCTGTCACTCTCCCTCCTCATCTCTCTCTTGCTGTGTGTGTGTGTGTGTGTGTGTGTGTGTGTGTGTGTCTGTGTGTGTGTGTGTGTGTGTGTGTGTGTGTGTGTGTGTGTGTGTGTGTGTGTGTGTGTGTGTGTGTGTGTGTGTGTGTGTGTGTGTGTGTGTGTGTGTGTTTCTAATGGCTGCTATGGTGCAGACCGTAGCCTCACCTACGTTAGCCTCCTCTGCTCCCTGTGTAGCTCGGCGAGCCGGTTGTGCCAGGGCTCCGCGCTCAGTAGCCAGCCAGCCAGCCATCCAGCTGGCCAGCAAGATCCTATCCGAGGTATAGCCCAAAGCTTTCAGCTGTGGCTCGCCTGTCCCCCCTGTACATTTACAAACAACTCCTTCCTCCTGTCTGCGGAGGGAGAGACACAGAGAGCCACAGAGAAATAGTTTCTGTGTGTGTGTGTGGGGAGGAGAGGAAAAAAGAAGTTGAAGAGAGCAAGAGGGCGGGCCGCTTTCGGCCGCTTTCGGCCACCTTTGGCCAACTTTGACCTGTGTAAATTTTCAGGAACATGCGTCGCCAGGAGAATCCATCAGGTGTGTTCTTTTTTTGTTTCCTGCAGAGGAAAGACTGTGTGTGTGTGTGTGTGTGTTTGTGTGTGTGTGTGTGTGTGTGTGTGTGTGTGTGTGTGTGTGTGTGTGTGTGTGTGTGTGTGTGTGTGTGTGTGTGTGTGTGTGTGTGTGTGTGTGTGTGTGTCGTGCGTGCGTGCGTGCGTGCGTGCGTGCGTGAGAGAGAGAAGGTGGTGTTGCTCAGGCAGTGGTGGGTAGAGTGCTGAGAAACTATACTCAGTACAATTACTTCCTTCAAAATCTACATGAGTAAAAGTAAATGTTCCAATTGGAAAACCTACTTGACCTAACCTACATTAATTTCATGTCATTTTAAACAAATTGACGCACTAAAAATGTAAATTGATTTCAGGTCTGTGCATATGACAAAAGGCAAAAGCTTTGTAGGAACACTACCCAGGATGGCTTGGTTAGCTGATTGGCCAATCAGATTTGTCTTGACGCGATTGCGATTCAGCCTACGCATAGCATGCATAAACACTCACAGCCAGACACATCAACGACGAACAAGTTCTACAGTGGTCTGCAGAATACAGAGCCTAACATTGTATCTTTAGAATTCTATAAACTCTACGTCGACCGTACTTCCCCCAATTCAGTTGTGTTAGTATTTAATTTTTCATTTGCTTGTTTAGCTATGTATGACGGTAAACAATGTTGGTGTAGGCCTATTACAAATATTTATGTGGGCAGGCTACTCCAACCTCGTTGCTGATCAATATGTAACCATTTATTTGTATCGAAATTATTGATGGCATTTTTCGTAAATAGTTTGATGGAATCTGTTTCTTAAGCAATAACATTGAACTGCATGGTTTTCTAGGCCAACATATATGTTGTTGGTATTACAAGTTACATGGAGCAATCTTTCATATTTATGAAGTTAACTTATACTTCTATGGTCGGTAAACAATGCGACTGGCTCAGACCACTTGCTTATGATGCTCCAATGCTAACAATGCTAAAAACAAGAATATCTCTGCATCCGGTACGTCATGGACTAGGCCGTGGCTAGGCTCCCGTGATACGGAAGCATATCTCCTCTTGATGTTGCCCTGCGCCACTGAGCAGTTTACATAGGAAGTAATGGGTGCCATTTTGGAATCCGGTGTCCATTCTATAATATGTCCATGGCAACACCCCCTGCTGAAAATATCTTCCTGCGCGTCTGCATCCATGGCGTTTCTAGTCCTCAGTCCAAATGTAACGGTCGACGCGTCTCCTCGGCTATGGAATCGCAACAATGTTGCAACCTAGGAAGAGCGTGTTGGTTACCCATACGCTTGTATTACAGTCAACAAAAATAATGTCAAAATACTCATTTTAATGAAGGCACAATCAGGGCCGGCCCTGAACAATTTGGAGCCCTAGGCAAGATTTTTGCTGGCGCCCCCACCCCTTTGGACCGCACAGTAAATTCGACAACCAATGTTCGTACACTCAGAGAAGCTGCAAAGCTTTGTCTTTGAGACTGTTTTATTTTAGATAGAAAATTAAACACACAAAAAACTGATTACAAACCAAGTAACAAGCAATGAATCATAAATACAATATAAATAAGGTATGCACAAAATACTGCAGACGTTAAAACTTTTAATAATTAAAAACTTTGCAGTAAAAAAAGTATTGCAAAACAAGTGACAATGAATCACTCATACAATAAGTTATGCACAAAATACTGCAAAGAAATGCATGAAGTTTATTAACGGCATTCTTAAGCAAAATAATAGATATGAGTTGAGATTGAAATAATTGTAAATACAATTAAATGTTGTATGGTTTATCTAGTTTCGTTCTAACCACAGATTAAACAAGCACTCAAGTGAAATGTAAAAAAAAATACAATAATATATTATTATATGAAAGATATGGGAAATGTAAGATATGCAAACCACAAACTATCATCCAAAATCAGCTTGAAAATATACACTGCTCCAACAATGGTTACCACAATGCATTGGATAATTTAAGGATAACACCCCCATTTTACTGTGGGTTGTAGACTGTTATGGACCTCTGTACATAGCTGACATGTATTGATTTTCATTGAAGGGTGTGGGTTTGGATTAAGCAGCGGACCAGCTAGTTTAAGAGCTGCCGTTCCTTTTCTTTTTAAAAAACAAACACTGCATGAATAACTCCGGTTAAGTTGTTTACACGTTGCTTGGCAACGCTCTACGCCCTGACAACTGTTGGCAGACTATTTGGATTTACTAAATAATAAAACCACATTTAAAACCACACATTGCTTCGATAAGTGAATAAATTAAATCAATAGCTATGTATTAAGCGGAGTTATGTATAGGGAACAGTTAGCTCCAGAGAAATAAAGATAGAAATGTGAACAAGAGCCCGACAAAGTGACCAGTTGGCTATAGCCAGCCAGGCCTACATTAAAGATAAACAAATTAAAGATACTGTATTTCTGTCTTTTCCCATTTTTCCTCCTCTTCTTTCTATCCTTTCCTCCCCTTCGGCGCCAGAGTGTTTAGGTTTCTTTGACATTGCAAATAGATAGCCTCTCCTCTCCGGTCAGAAATTAAGGCGCTCTTTTATTTTACATGTTATGTTATGTTGTCTAATATTTATTTCAACATAACTACTGGTATTAAGAAATATAAACATTGAAGTTAAAGTTTGATGAGTACATATTTTTGGCGCCCCCTGCGGATGGAATGCGCCCGTAGCATTCGCCTATAATGCCCATGCCCATGGGCACAATGGTAATTGAGTAAAGAGTAGAATTCTAAATCAAATATTTACTTGAGCAAGAGTAAAATTACACACTTAAAAAGGCAACTTGAAAAGTACTCGTTACCCAAAAAAAAATCTTTTTTTACTCATATGCGTTACTTGTAACAAGTTACTACCCACCACTGTGCTCAGGGCTGGATACAAAAGGATGCCAAGGCTGAGAACGGGGGCTGGCTAGATCCTTAGTGTGTCCAGAACGATTGCACAAGCTCCAGATGCTGGTTGACTTGAGTGGACATATCGCAGAGGAGAAGGGCTGTGGTGACCTGTAAGTTGAGTGCCGGGTCAACGAGGGAGCACAGAGGTAGCACTGGAGATCAGAGAGGGGTGCGCAGCATACATGTGTGCGTGCACTCTCTAGTTGTGGCAGGCGGGCAGATGGATGAAACTTTCCAGAACCCATGGATAGAGATGCTTATATCAAAGAAGATACAATATGGAAGAAGATAATAAAATGAGATGGCACTGAGATGGATAGATTGAACACTAGCAAGAGAGAGAAAAAGAGAGAGATGAGGGAATCTAAAAAATATAGGTTCTTGTCAGGCAAAGGAAGTTGGAGCGGTATGTTGGTGTAAGTAGGTGTGTGTGTGCGTGTGTGTGTGTGTGTGTGTGTGTGTGTGTGTGTGTGTGTGTGTGTGTGTGTGTGTGTGTGTGTGTGTGTGTGTGTGTGTGTGTGTGTGTGTGTGTGTGTGTGTCTGATGTGTGTGTGTGTTGTGTGTGGGGGGGATGCTGGACAATGTGTTGAGGGGGGGTCAAGGTTTGTTTGTGTGTGTATCTGTCAGTGAGTGGGAGGAGGGGCGTCAAGGTATATGTGTGTGTGTGTGTGTCTTTGTATGTACTTTATTCCCTTCTGAGACTGAGCTAGCAGAAGAGTGTGTGTGTGTATCTGCTGGTATGAATCGCATTGAGCCGGGCGCTGCCTCAAGGCTGCAGGCTAAATGAAGGCTGCTCTGGCAGCACACTGGGCGCTAAGTGTGTGTGTATGTGTGTGTGTTTACGTAGATGCATGCTTTTACATGGGTGTTAGAACACGTATGAACACACATGCGTACGTATGTCTGTGCATGTGTGTGTGCTTTTGTGTGCGTGTGTCTATCCATACGTTTTTTGCTTTGTGTGTTGAGTAATCTGGTGTGCAGTGCATTATGCTTCCTCGTTGCTCCACTGATGGCTTCTAATCCATAATAAGACAAAGAAGCCGTTCAGCGTGCAGCAGCCGGCCCTCAGCTGGCCGCCAGCCACTCCCTTGAGTCCTTGACTATGTGATGGACTGGAAAAACTGCTGCAGGTCCCTCGCACTCATCGCAACACTGAGACAGAATGTGGCGCTGGTGGCATCGTCTAGCCAATCCCATAAAACACAGGTGTGGGTTCCAGTTGCAGTACCTGTCTGCACGACTACTACTCTGGTGAACCATCTGTGTTTACTCTCACAGCTATTTATTCAGTTAGCATTCATTTAGCCTTTTATGTCAAACCACTGAATTCAGATTCACTTTAAGGTGGAGGTAGGAGTTCAGCACATCTCTCTCAGATGCCAACAGCTATGCTTTGGATCTTTTGAGAATTGAATCCAGCACCCAATGAGTACATCATAGTCACCTTAGTATCCTGCCCCCTGCCTGGGTACTTGTCAGTGATCCTTTCAAAGTTGAAAAGTAGAAAATTCTCCCTTAAATTGCTTGAGGCACATTATCCTTACATTCTTGAGTGGTGTTTCTGTTGCTTGCATTATCATCCGGGCCAATCCCAACCTCTTTCTCTCAGTTTCTTGATGACACAGCAAAGTGATGTACGATCTCCATGTTGAACACAATTGCCAAGCAACATTTACATACACAGATAGACACACATGCCTGGCACACGCAATAATACACCAAGAGCATTGTAGGAATAGTGGTCAAGAGATTGTGTACCAGGTAGAGGTCATGTAACTGCCGAGTGTTGTTATGAAAGGATTGTTGGTCTTGCATTCAAAGTGTAGAATGCATATAGAATTTCCTTCCTACACTTATCAGTCTATTTCACAGGGCCATCCTTTCTGCCTACGTCCTCCTATACCCGAGGAACAAGGGATGTTTGGAGGGGGACTGTAATGAGAAAAATGGTGAAGGCAGTTAGATTGTCAGAGAGACAAAAAAAGAAAAATAATGCCTGTTTTTGTTGCAACTGCTCCCAGCCAATCAGTGGCCTTCCTTTGAGACGTGTGTCCATACATGTGTCCATACATCTATATGTAAATTTGATTGGGAGGAGGAGAGGGTAAAGTGGGGCTTTCGTGCGTGGAAGAGAGAGAGAGAGGGTGATAGGGTTTGAACCTTTTCCATGCATGCCATTGCATCCCATATTTTGGGTGGAAATGACGAGCTTGAGTTTAGCCACTGTGTGATGATTAATCTTGATTCGATCTAAATTCCTTTTGCTTCCCTCTGTGACTCTGAAAACATGCACACACAGGCACATGCACACACACACACACACACACACACACACACACACACACACACACACACACACACACACACACACACACACACACACACACACACACACACACACACACATACACACACGCTGCCGGCTGATATGAGGTTGTTGAAATTCTGGTCTTGTTCCTTATTTGGTACAGAGCAGAATATTGACTGTGAATATTGGCTCTGGCTGTTACAAGTGGTAATATGACTTTGTTTAGCTATGACAGCGCTGCACTGTACACAATGTATGTGTTATGTAATGTTTGTGTGTGTGTGTGTGTGTGTGTGTGTGTGTGTGTGTGTGTGTGTGTGTGTGTGTGTGTGTGTGTGTGTGTGTGTGTGTGTGTGTGTGTGTGTTTGTGCGTGTGTGAGTATACACATTGTATGTAATGCTCTTTTTACCCGTTCCCAGTATATACACAGTATATCCTGTCAATGCACATGGGGAGAAAAACCAATTACATTGCATACCTCCTCTGCCAGCATGACCCCCTTATTGCCTTTCTGATTTGATAAATCTCCTTTCAACCATCAAATGGTTGAAATCAAATGATACACATGTAGTGGATTCATTTGGCAGATGGGGCTTTGTGTTCAGTTGGCTCGCTGTCTTGTTCCACTGCATGTTTTGGTTCTGTGTGTGTCACACAGTGTTTTAAGTCACAGCAAGTACAAATGGACATTTTCATTTTCAAATACTCTGTGTGTGTGTGTGTGTGTCTGTGTGTGTGTGTGTGTGTGTGTGTGTGTGTGTGTGTGTGTGTGTGTGTGTGTGTGTGTGTGTGTGTGTGTGTGTGTGTGTGTGTGTGCCTGTGCATGCCTGTGTGTGCCTGTGTGTATGTGTAAATGTGAAGTGGCGAACCCTTTGTTCGCACTATTTATTCCTGAGGTAGAGATAGTCCGACACACATTTCTTGGGAAGCATGCACAGAGAGTGTTTAACTTGGTGTTGATTAATTTATTAAGCAATAACTCCGGTTGACTTTCCAGGAAATAACTCAACATAAAAAGTCCAAACAATGTAACTGTTTGCGTATTGTACAAAAAGGGCTTTTCAATGTAAAATAATCGGTCAAATAATGCGTCCAATATTGTGTCCAATAATGCGAAATAATGTGAAGTAATGCGAAGTAATAATACGTCCAATAATACAAAATAATGCGGTCAGAAAACTGTTGGCTCTCTGCCTTCCAAAACCTGAACAACAGTAATTAGCCTGCCCTATATGAGGGCCTCCAATAGGCTCCCGATAGAGCGTGACACACCTATTTCCCCAGGTGAGACAGCGGACTAATCAGCACATCATCACAAAATGCATAAATATACATATGAATGAAAATTTGATTAATATTTCATACACTTATCATTAATAACTCATACTTTTGGCCTTAGACTCAAAATATATTTACTTAAAAAATATTAAACACAAAAGACCTCTAAATGGCTCCAACAACATGCGTGTGTTTCTGTGTTTATTACATAAGGGTGGATGCAGTACAGGTTATGTTTGAGGCGCTGATGTCTGTCATACTCCTGGTAAACAAGGTGAATGAGAAAAAGACTGCACCCCCTTTCTTTTTGTCTCACTTTATGCATCTCATCTCTCTTTATGCTCTCTCTCTCTCTCTCTCTCTCTCTCTCTCTCTCTCTCTCTCTCTCTCTCTCTCTCTCTCTCTCTCTCTCTCTCTCTCTCTCTCTCTCTCTCTCTCTCTCTCTCTCTCTCTCTGTCCTTCGCTCTTGGTGCTATCAGCTCACTAATGATGCTCCATTATCTCAATCCAAAACACAATCTCATCAGGCACACCGGGATTGGATTCCCCCCTGTAGGAAGATCATTGTGAGAGAGTGTGTGTGTGTGTGTGTGTGTGTGTGTGTGTGTGTGTGTGTGTGTGTGTGTGTGTGTGTGTGTGTGTGTGTGTGTGTGTGTGTGTGTGTGTGTGTGAGTGTGTGTGTGTGTGTGCGTGCATGTGTGCTTGTGTGCACACTGTAATGGTCTCCATCTGTATGTCATAGGATGCTACAGCTGACCTGTTGATGAATCACCTGTTAACAGAACCAGATCATCATTTCGTCCGAAAATACTGGTTCGTTTTGAGTGGTGCAGTGGCATTGGGTGTGTTTGATCAGCATTACCGAGGCAAACAACACATGCAGGACAACCCTGATCAATAAGCATGGATTTGACCATCAGGTCAGGCTACGCAAGCATCCAATGCTCACCAGAGCTTAGACTTCCATAGCAACCCTGCACCAGAGGGACATTGAAAGCGAGAGAGAGTGAGCGAGAGAATTGGCATCCTTCTCTGAGTAAAATACACAGGGTGCAGATGCAGCAGCTATTACATCATATAGACTTGAGTGCACACAGCAGGGCTAATCACAAGGTTAAGCGCAGGAGAAGGTTATGAGAAGGATAACCAAAGTACAGCACAGTGGGAGAAAGAGAGAGAGAAAGGTGGAACAACAAGAAGGAGAGACGACGAGGAGGATATGGGAAGAAGTAGAGGGCAATGTAGGAGCAGCAGCGAGGGAGAGAGAGGAAGGGGATGTGCATGGGGAGATAAAGGCTGAGTAATGTCATCACAGGCCCTTTTTCTCCAGGTCTGACTAAGAGCCTCTCTGAGCACTCCCAGACGCTGCGCTACGATAGGCCAAGGTCATGGCAAATCACAGCACAGTGCTGCAGATTGATGCTTAACTTCAGCAGGAAACAACAGCATCTAATTTAGCCAATGGGCTTCTTCCTCCTCTCTTCAGAGGAGAGGACAGTCCCTCTCGCCCAGGGGCGCTGCGACAAATGTGTGTGTGTGTGTGTGTGTGTGTGTGTGTGTGTGTGTGTGTGTGTGTGTGTGTGTGTGTGTGTGTGTGTGTGGGTGTGGTGTGTGTGTGTGTGTGTGTGTGCACTGATGTATTTTGTGTGTTTTTGTTTGTGTGAGTGTGAGTTTATCTGTGTATGAGTGCGAATGCAGGCTTGGGTATAAGTCTCAGTAGTACTGTGCGTGCGTGTGTGTGTTTGTGTGTGTCTATGTCTGTTTGTGTGTGTGTGTGTTTGTGCGCGCATGCGACCGTGACTGTTTGTGTGTGTGTGTGTGTGTGTGTGTGTGTGTGTGTGTGTGTGTGTGTGTGTGTGTGTGTGTGTGTGTGTGTGTGTGTGTGTGTGTGTGTGTGTGTGTGTTTGTGAGAGAGGGTTCAACCACCACCATTGACAGTCATTGGTTAAGGAAATGCATTGTAAATGGATGGAAGGATGATGGATGATATTAGTTTGGGAATAATAGAAGTGTAATAACTAGCTGGTTGTGGTTCCCCAAAGTGACTCTCGGTAGTCACATCTACTCAACACAATCAGCATCTCACAACCTGTGCCCGGGACCAGACCACTCTTTATTATAATTTTCATGACATTTTATGAATGTTTGTGTTTGTGTGTGTGTGTGTGTGTGTGTGTGTGTGTGTGTGTGTGTGTGTGTGTGTGTGTGTGTGTGTGTGTGTGTGTGTGTGTGTGTGTGTGTGTGTGTGTGTGTGTGCTGGGAGCAGCAGGGGGGAAGCTGGTCCCGTTGCTGGGTTACTTTGTTGATGTTTTTTGCTGAGGAACCTTTTTTACGTTTGTTACCATGGAGCGACCGTTTAGTTACCGTTACTATTAAACCATTTTGAATAAACTGTGGATTCGACACTGCCTCCGCCTCGTATGTTTATTTTCACAAGGTAAACCTTGCAAAACCCTCGCTGTAAACTTAAGACCTGCAGTAAAGGTGGCAACAATGATTAAAATCTAATGTCGTAGAGGAGAAATAAGAGCATAAAACTTTCTTTCCTTCCTGGGGAAGGAAAGAAGGTGGCGGATGAGGGACTAGTGTGAATAAGGCTGAGCTGGTGGATCGATAACATACTCTGTGATCCATAACATATTAATAGGTGGAACACATTATCACTGTTAAGAGATGTCAAGTGCAAGTTTGTCTATGAATTCTGAGCCGAGCAAAGGTGAGGGACACAACATTGCATCTGGGCCTCCTGCCAAAGACCAATCTCTCTCTCTCACTCTCTCTCTCTCTCTCTCTCTCTCTCTCTCTCTCTCTCTCTCTCTCTCTCTTCTCTCTCTCTCTCTCTCTCTCTCTCTCTCTCTCTCTCTCTCTCTCTCTCTCTCTCTCTCTCTCTCTCCCCTGCTCACTCTCTCTCTCTTTCTCTGTCTCTCTTCTTTCCATTATCTCTTCAGCTTGCTTTACTCCTTTCTAATGCCCGTCGTCTCTCCCCCTTCCACCAGCATATCACTGTGCCCCTGTCCTCCTCTGATGCCCTCTCCCTGTCCATTTCATTACTTGTCTTACTCCTGATTGGAGTGGTCAGCTACCCCCCCCCCTCCCCCCAGGGCTGCTTAATGAACAGCAGGTGTCTGAGTGTCCTGCTCCACCAGAGCCCAGGGCACGCACACACACACACACACACACACACACACACACACACACACACACACACACACACACACACACACACACACACACACACACACACACACGCGCGCACACGCACACACACAAACACACGCTAGAGCAGTTCCTGCTCCTCCTGTGGGGCTAGATAATAAACAGAGAAGACGCGGAAGAATCCAAGTATTTTAATGGCTTTTCATTACTACAGATAGAGAGAGCGCTACAGCTTCATTAGGCAGGAGCCAGGGCTCTGAAAGTGCGATGCCAAAATGTGTTACTTTGCGGTAATGGTGATGTTCGAATACTAGACGTATGAGGATGAAAAGTGGAAGACATTGTAACAACCAGGCTACCATGACAGAGGTTTTTGTGCTTCCCCGGATAACACATTCCATTAGTGGGGAGCTGCCCTACAATTCTAGGAGCACAGGGTGTAAGATGAGTTGTATACCAATTTTTTCAGTACTTCAATACTAATCATATGACTAAGGGGTCATGTTATGTAGAATTATTGCTCCATTTAGTGTGTTCTTGGAAGCTTTGGTTTGAGTGTGTGTGTGTGTGTGTGTGTGTGTGTGTGTGTGTGTGTGTGTGTGTGTGTGTGTGTGTGTGTGTGTGTGTGTGTGTGTGTGTGTGTGTGTGTGTGTGTGTGTGTGTGTGTGTGTGTGTGTGTGTGTGTGATGTGTGTGTGTGTGTGTGTGTGTGTGTGTGTGTGTGTGTGTGTGTGTGTGTGTGTGTGTGTGTGTGTGTGTGTGTCTGTGTGTCTGTGTGTTTGTGTGTCTGTGTTTTGCAACTGATGTTTAAGGAAGTTCAGGATTGCAATAGTATTGCTTGGCTTGCTACTGGCACTAGTTCCTTGAGAAGTCTACGCATACATAATGTTGTAGCAGTAGCTGCCCACATTTACAGATAAGACTTACTTAGCCTGAATATAGTATACGTGTTTCCAATTAAGAAAGATACTAATGCTACGTATTAACCTGCAATTAAGATTGCAGGTTAGCAATATGTGAATGTCTGTGTGTGACTGCGTGTGCGTGCCCACATGTGTGTGTGTGTGTGTGTGTGTGTGTGTGTGTGTGTGTGTGTGTGTGTGTGTGTGTGTGTGTGTGTGTGTGTGTGTGTGTGTGTGTGTGTGTGTGTGTGTGTGTTTGCATGTGCATGCTTTTGTGTATTATGCTTGTATGTGTTCAGTCATGCATATGTATGCTAAAATCGGAATGTCTGTGGGTTTTACACACAGAGGCGCTTGTGTGTATCGTATTTGTGGTGTCCGCAGTTCTGTTGCATTTTACAAATCTCTTTTCCGGTGGAAACTATTTCTCCTTCTGAAACCTCTTAATGAAGCTTGATTCAACACTTAGGGCCCTATCTTGCATCCGGGGCAATTGACTTAATCACTGGCGTGCGTGTCGTTGCTAGTTTGCAACTGGCGCAGAGCGTGCTTTTCCCTCCATGCGTCGATAAATTAGGGAATGATCTTGTGCCCCAAGGGGCGGCTCGGCGAAAGGAGGAGGCGTGTTCTGGCGCAAACGTTCCCTGTTGCTATTTTGACGTTTCAGAAACCACTTGCGCCACAAACCAGAAAATACCTGGTTTAAAGTCAGTGGCGCGTTGTTCAGATGCTATTTTAAGGGCGCATGCATAATGTTGCTTGTGCACCTCGCACATACACTTTGCTTCTCTAATCTACCTAGCCACACATGCTTGGTAAATTATTTGGGAAAGAACAGCTGATAAAAGGCGAATAAGTTTTAAATAAATTTGATCGTGAGAAAACATTGTTTTACCGCGAGTGAGTATTAAAAAGAATGAATGAATGCAGGAGCGCGTGTGTGTATGTGTAATGCACACACGCGCGTGCAGGCGTGTGTGTGTGCGTCCATCTGTTTACACAGGCAAACTAAACACGTGACGCATAATACAGTCCATGGCAATGTATATTAACGGGGGGACACATGAATATTAGGAACACAAGTCGATAACGATAATGCATACAATACTGATAAGAAAAGATGTTTATAATGTAGGTTTGCGTATATGATTAATTAGTAGGCATACATACTACACAGAAACCTCCCTAGATGGCACAATCTGATTGGTTCGCTATCTCGGGATAATCTTCATTATCCACCTACGAAACTCAGGATAATGATTGTCGCAAAATGGCGGCCGCAAACTCTCGTTTTGCTACAGTGACAGACTCGGAAATCATAGAAATACAACAAAACGCAATCCCAACAAACACTAAAAAAGCCACAAAATATGGACCACGTGTTTTTCAAGGTAGTATGTACCAAAACATTTATTCTCCTCAGGCTCTGTGGATAGTGGTGAATAGTCCCCTCGATGTTCCGGCTCGGGGACTATTTACCACTATCCACTTCGCCTTCGGCGAATAATTGTTAAATAGAACCACAGTTACCGCATATCATATAGGTTTTCTTTGCCGAAATGTATTTCAGGACTATTTCTGAAAACCTTATTCCATGTGTGAATTAGGCCATATTATTTGGCCATAAACTGAGCCATTTGCAGTTTGAAATTCATGTGCATCTGTCTCATCGGAGACTGCAGACGCGCTGTCAAAATATCAACTCGTCAGATTCAAATGCGCTCATGGCTCTTAAAGGGGATGGGAGCTGGCACTCTCATTGGTTTGTTGCACGTTACACCCAAACCACACCTACGGGTAATTA
>OLKM01002122.1:35000-37500 GCA_900291075.1 Melanogrammus aeglefinus
TCAGCTATGGATTAGTATATGCATATCAAAGATTTAATATTCCAGAATGTTAACGGTAGCCAAACCAATTGTACCATGTTTAAAGAAAACCAGCAAAAGCATATTGACTTGATACTGAGTGATGTCATGGTCGAGAGATGACGCTGACCTACGGATGCTGTAAATAAGGCCCCGTCCACACGAACACGGGTATTTTTGAAACCAAACTTTTATGAACCCCGGTTAAATTTTTTTTTTCGTCCACACCACTGGTTTCATAAAAAATAACTCCGTCCACACGAGACCGCAAATCCGCCTCAAACGTGCATTCCAAAGCAGTAGGTGGTGATAGCACTCCAAACAGGAAGGCCATATAGCCTATCACAAGGCTGGAAAAATTCATACCGGAAAAACAGCAATGGCGAACCGAGGCCGGGCAGATTCCTTCGTGTGGACGGACAGCGAAGTTGAGTTACTCACTGTTACTCATGAATTTAAAATAAGAAGAATTCAAGAAAATGTGTATTGGGAGTCGTGTCAGTCCAAGATGATAATCTGATGATCTGATGATAGTCAAGTGATACGTTGGTCTCCATTGATACTATAATAATATATTACTGTTACCCGTCGACACAGTGTGACGTCAAACAATGTCGACAAGGAACCAAAAAACTGCGGTTTTCCTGTCCACACGTGACTGCTGAAACCGGAGTTTTCGAAAAGTTCACCCTGGACTCCGGTTACAAAAACCTCCGGTTTCAGGAGCCGACAACTGCGGTTATATGTGGACGAACGGCGAAACCGTGTAGAGAAACACACGGTTTCAAAAAAACGGGGTTCGTGTGGACGGGGCCTAAGCTATAATGATCTATTGCCTTGCATTCAAGCCTGGTTGAATGTGGTGTGGTTTCTCATGGATAAAATTGATTTCTTCAGCAAGAGAGTAAAATTAGCTATTATTTATTCAAATATTTTGTCTTTGGAGTTGTCACACACTCACACACTTTTTTTGACTAACTGTAATCCAAACACATGTATATTTTGGTTAACACCTTTTTTTTGTGGCTATATATAACATGCTGAACTGCATCCAGTCTGTAGCTATATAGGATTAACACCTTTTTTTTGTGGCTATATATAACATGCTGAACTGCATCCAGTCTGTAGCTATATAGGAATTCATTAAACTATTGAGGATATAAAAAGTATATTAATGACTGAAACTTCTTAAATCTTCATTAGTTAGGTTCACCGTCTGCAGCCGTCTTTGTCTCTTACACGCTATCTGTTCCTAAAACAATAACCTCAGAAAAGGGGCAGAAATGTTTGTGTGGATGTTCCTTGTGCATGTTTTTGTGTGGGTTTGCGACTTTGTGCGTGTCCCCATGTTTGATTGTGTTTTCAGACGTGTGTGTGTGTGTGTGTGTGTGTGTGTGTGTGTGTGTGTGTGTGTGTGTGTGTGTGTGTGTGTGTGTGTCTTTTGGATTACAAAAATTACTTCCTCTTGGTAAGCATGCATGCACACACACACACACACACACACACACACACACACACACACACACACACACACACACACACACACACACACACACACACACACACACACACACACACACACACACACACACACGCATATGCACAAACACAAATGCACAGGGACCAAAGATGCAAATTACTTATTCAGCTAACTCTGGTATATGACCTGTTCTGTACATGATCCTTGTCAATTAAACCAATAAACTATTTGTCTTATTTAGAAGTTGTTAAGCCATCACCCCTTAACATATCCATCCAACTTTTTCTTCTACCCTCGTTGTTATAATCTATGCATTAGGGTTATTTTTCATTGATGTCAAAATGCTGATGCTACTGTCCCCTACTGTTGTTTTTGAAGTGTTGTTATTTTTCCAATCCACAGAGGGCAGATTGGCGGAACCTAAGTTGTGTTCATGTTGTTGACATGGCCTCTGCCTTGGGAGTGATTGTGGCTATCAGGGAGTGGATAGGTGCTCTGCTGAGGATGCTAAGCCCTGATTGGGGTCTGTGGGGCCCTACTGGGCATCAGGGGCCCGAGTTTGGTGGTTGCTACAGCAGACATGTGGCAACACCCACGGCTTAAGCCATGATTGATGTGCTTCCAACAGAAAATGTGTTCTGTGTGTGTGTGTGTGTGTGCGGTGTGTGTGTGTGTGTGTGTGTGTGTGTGTGTGTGTGTGTGTGTGTGTGTGTGTGTGTGTGTGTGTGTGTGTGTGTGTGTGCCTGAGATTGAGCATCACGAAAAAATGATTAAAATTGGTAAATACCTTATACCTAACAGACCACATAATTTAAATATAATGATGCAGAGAATGGAACACACATAATCTCTTACTGCTGATGCGTACCCACACACATACTCACTCACAAACACACACACACACACAAACACATCCACACAAACACACACACACACACACACGCAAACACACAAACAAAGACGTGTGTCAGGGACCTGTCCCACTGTGTCTCATTATAAATA
>OLKM01002122.1:40000-41934 GCA_900291075.1 Melanogrammus aeglefinus
ACTTTCCACAAGTCTTGATGGTGGGCTGATGTTAGCACTGTGTCTGTCTTATTGTGATCATACTGGATTTGTTTCCAAGCACCTTTACAGAGCAGCTTGGGGCACCATCTCAAGCAACCGTATCCTCACGGAAGAGCCGTTCTGCTATACACCATGCTACGTCTTATTTAGTTCATGAATCCCAGTACAAAACCAAATGTAGATCGATGATAATCCACACAACACACAGCATTTAGCTGTTAATCATTCCTGTTAACACTTCTAATCCACAAGGTCACAGACCTTACGTAGCAAGCCCACATCAGCTGTATGGAAAAGGGTGGAGCAAAATCCTATTTTTTCAATCACATTCACCTTCTCTCCCTCTTTCCCTCTCTCCATGTCTCTCTCGCTCTCTCTCGCTCTCTTTTTTGTGCTCTATAATTGTGTCCATGCACCTGTGTGTGGGTGTGTGTGTGTGTGTGCGTTCGTATGTGACACACATAAACACACTAATTGTGTCCATGCACCTGTGTGTGGGTGTGTGTGTGTGTGTGCGTTCGTATGTGACACACATAAACACACAAAGACACACACACACACAAACACATTGACGGTCGTTGCCAGCTTCTTACGCTTGAATTACATTTCCAACTAATTGCTCACATCTTAACCTTTCACGCTGAACGTTTTCTCCCTCGCCTCTCTCTCTCTCTCTCTCTCTCTCTCTCTCTCTCTCTCTCTCTCTCTCTCTCTCTCTCTCTCTCTCTCTCTCTTTTGATCTATCTCTCCGAGGCTTAATATACCTTTAACATTTCTCCATAAATACAGACACACAAAGACAGTCCACTATGTTGGTGTCCATGGCGCTACAGTGTCTGTGTTCAACCGGGCAAGACTGTTTCTCTTTACATATAGCAGGACATGGTTGACTTCCCTCCATCCCAACACCAAATAGTGCAGCTATCGAACAAGCCCCTCCCAACCCACGGAGGGCTGGGTCTCAACTGTGCAGTTTATATCCGTCCTCCAGCATTACTCCAACAGGATGGGCTCCATAAGCCCAGTCTTTAAACTGGAGCCGTACTGGCATTCAGCCCAACCCCTCCCCCCCCCCCGCGCCCCCGGCCTCTGCCTTATAGCGGGCCTGCAGGTAAGCCCCGCTGCCAGGCTGTGATTGGAGGCTGCTTTGTGCTGCTCTACTGTACTGTCTGGGTCGATGCAATCCTGGGATTAAACTCTAGTTTCTTTGTCTCTCCGTGTGTAGGTCTGTCCACCTGACTGTGAGCCCAACCGCAGGTACTGCCCTGGGCACATTTATGGCGCATTTCCACTAGCACGGCTCGGCTCGATACGGCTCGGCACGGCTCGGCTTGGCTCGGTTTGGTTGTGTTTCCATTGCAACTGGGGCCTCCTCGACGTGGGCGGGGTCGTCATAACACGGCTGCGAGAAACCGCTGTGACGTCAATTACACGGCGCCGAGCAACGTACAAATCCGGAAGAGCCAGAACAACAACACAACAACATCAAGCAGGAGGACAGCCATGGAGGGACATGAGGCGAATCGGTGTTGCTGCTCACCCTGTGGCTTTTCTGTCGCACAGAAGGCAAGAGGAGAAGAGAGCCAGAGAAGACTCCGGGTGCGAGACAAAACACTATTGAAAAGTCGCAGTCGGCGGTTATGACGCTTCAGTTGACGACACTCGATCGGCCAAATCAGTGAAGGCAGTCGGGCTGACGTCACGTTTTATAAACGCTTTCGGCTCGCTTGGAACCAGGGCTGAAGGTGATACCAAAAATGTACCCGGTTGCGGTACTGCGTGCTAGTGGAAAACACGCAAATAGCGCGCCGAGCCGAGCCGTACCGCGAAGCCGAGCCGTGCTAGTGGAAAATGCGCCCAATTAGGTTTCTCTGTATTTTTATATCTCTCTCCTCTCTCTCTCTCTCCTCTCT
>OLKM01002122.1:41959-84136 GCA_900291075.1 Melanogrammus aeglefinus
TCTATCTCTCTGTCTCTCTGTCTCTCTCTCTCTCTCTCTCTCTCTCTCTCTCTCTCTCTCTCCTTTCAAAACACATTTCTGTATACATTTAGGGCATTGAGCAGACACATTTATCCAAAGCAACTTGTCATAATACAGTGAAACAATATATTGCTGTCGGTACAGTATACAATAAAGGTAGCTAGGATAAGATGATACACAACTAAGTACTATAAGTAAATACATCATACCTAATGTAAAAGTGCTTACATTAATTGCCAGGATGTACAACATACAACAAGTAGGAGGGTTGGGACGGGGTTGGCTATGGAGAGCCTGTTCAGAGTCTAGGTAAACTCTGAGCAGGTGAATTTTGCGGAAGCTGGTGGTGAGCGACTCTGCGGTCCTTACATCAGCAGGGAGCTTGTTCAACCACTGCGATGCCAAAAGAGAATAGATGACAATAGTTGTGTCTCTCTCTCTTTCTCTCTATGTTTCTCTCTCTACCTCTCTCTCCTGCTGTCTGTGCTCGGGGCAAGTCCAGGTTTCTGTTAAGTAGAGGCAGCACACTGGGGCCAGGATATTTTATTACTTGCAACCGTTGTAAACAAAATGAATAGACGGAAATATTACATCCCCCCCCTCCACCTGCCTGCCTACTCACCAACTTTCTCTCTCTCCCCCTATCCCTCTCTCTCTCTATCTCGCTCCTCATTCACTCCCTGAGCCGGGAGGCTTCCTGGAACAAGGACGGATGTGGAACCATGCTAGGTACCGCTGTTAAAGTTCTGTTAGGGGAATTAGGGTCTGTGTCTCAGAGTTGTTTCCTATATTATTGGATTTCTCCTTCTCTTACATCTCAGTTTTTTTTTATGGTCAAATCACAACGATACATCCCTCTGTGGTGGTTACCACATGTCTTTCCCTCGCCCTGCATATATTAACCCTTCCTCTCTGCATTGGTCTCTCTTTCTCTCGCTCTCTGATGATCTGCTGGTTGCAGATTGAAACTGGTGCAAAATCATTGATATGAAATTGAAATGACATCAACAACAATAAACATTCCCTTTGGAATGCGTCAACGTTCGTATTTTCAGCCTCCAACTTTGGTCTGTTCTTTGCTATCTCAATCCCCTAATACCATGTACTAATGGATTGGTCCATGAAGCAAGGAGGCCATTCATCTTGCATGTATTCAGGGTAAATATCTGTGTGTGTGTTTCAGTGTGTGTATGTATGTGTGTGTGTGTGTTTTTGAATCTGTCTGTTTATGTCTGTATTTGAGAGATTGTGGGTGTGTGACAGCTTGTGTGTGTGTGTATGTGTGCATGCACACATGACTTGAAAAAAAATAATCGAGAAAAAGGAAAAAAGCAGAGGGAGAGAGAGAGAGAGAGAGAGAGAGAGAGAGAGAGAGAGAGAGAGAGAGAGAGAGAGAGAGAGAGAGAGAGAGAGAGAGAGAGAGAGAGAGAGAGAGAGAGAGAGAGAGAGAGAGAGAAGAAAAAGTGTGACAGGCGCCTCAAACATCACCAGTGCAGTGCTATTCATTGATGTGGTATCAGTCTACAAATACCTGGGTGTTCACCTCAACAATAAACTGGACTGGTCACATAACACAGATGCGTTGTACAAGAAGGGCCAAAGTCGTCTAAACTTGCTGGGAAGATTGAGGTCTTTTGGGGTGTGCAGGCCGCTGTTAAGGACTTTTTATGACACTGTTGTCATTTTTTATGCAGTAGTCCGTTGGGGTTGTGGGTTCACTGAGAGGGACAGGAAGAGACTTAATAAGCTGGTGGGAAGGGCTGGCTCTGTCCTGTGCTGTACACTGGAGCATGTTGAGGTGGTAGGGGAGAGGAGGATGTTGGACAAATTGGAATCCATCAGATCAAATTCCTCTCGTCCTCTCCATGAGACAGTGGCACCGCAAAACAGTCCCTTTAGTAAAAGATTATTACACCCAGCATGTAAGAAGGGACGTTTCCGAAGGTCTTTTATTCCATCTGTCATAAGACTCTATAACATATCGGTTATGAAACATTGTGCTACCAAAAAAATCACTTCAACTAAATTAATAATGCAATACTTGAATTTAATAATGTGCATTTTCCACTGTACATTTGTGACAAAGTATTTTTTATTCTGTAGTGAGGCACCTCTTGGCCTCATTGATTGTGTAGCTCATGGGCGTGTGCAGTTTCTGCCCTTATGGCATGACATTGTAATCACTCTGTGATTTATTTATATTTATTGTATTTATTTTATTCTGTATTATCTTAATCACAGTTCAGACCAAATATTCACCTTGCAATGACTTGCAACTCGCAACTCCTTGCGACGAGACGGGCTGCGATGTTCTAAAACTGGGCAGTTCACACTGGCTGCAACGGTAGGTGGTTTCCCTAGCAACTGTGAACGCTCTGGCACAGCTGAGCATCATTTGCGTAGGTTAGATTTACGATTAATTAGGTTTGCGATTAGTTTTATTTTTATTTTGCTTGAGAGTAGGCTAGAGTTAGTGTGTCTTGTCATTCTCCACTCGCATTGGAGTAAATAGCTGGAGCTTACAGTTAGTTTAGATTACCCGTTGTTGGATACATTACATACAGTTGAATTTCAGTTTGATGTGTCTTTCTTTACCATCAGCTCAACTACTACTTGGAGATGGATAACTTAATTATAAACAGGCCTAATTATGTTAGTGAGAGTGAAATGGTGGCAGTTTTAAAATAATAAAAAAATAATAAGGTCGGATTCCAGTCGGTTATACCGTAAACCCACAGAGAAATTCTCCGCCGTAGTAGAAAAATCATAAATTCTTCCCGAAAACAAGAAAGGCAGCCAGATCAACTTGTGACCCTACTATCCTTGTAGAGTTAAGACCATGAATTGGTTGCGTTTCCAAAAAATAAGACGCATTTACATCCAGTTAAAGGCGTCAATGTGAATTGTGTCACATTGATTTCCGAAGTCGCTGCTTTGCTTGTAGGGGACAACAACACCACATCAGGCAACCGGAATAATAGAATGAACGCAAAACAGTTTTTTGGGCTATTTTCAAGCAGTGGAGGAAAGCACATTAGGTTTTGAATAACTGGATGTAAAGGCGTCTTATTTTTTGGAAACATGACCAATTTATGGTCTTAACTCTAGTAAAGCCGTGAAGTACAAGTTGTTCTGTGCTGTGATTGGCTGAAGAGAAATACCTAAATCGCCGCGTTCTAAAACTGGACCTTGCGATATGACATGTTCAATCTCTGGGGACTCCTTGCAACTCCTTGCGACTCCTTGCAACGACCTGTTCACACCGCCCCTGCGACGTTCTAAAACCATCTCGTTGCAAGGCGTTGCAAGGCGAATCTTTGGTCTGAACTGGGCTTTATGGATGTATGATTGCTGGATACATTATACTTTTCAATTTATTTTTGCATACTTTAGGTTCCATGGGCTGTTGTAACAAACTCATTTCCCATGTATGGGATGAAATAAAGTTCTTATCTTATCTATCTTATCTTATCTTATACACAGGAGCACATAGAAGAGTTTGGCTTGTAGTGCTGTATGTTTTATTGGATATGGGCAGTGTTAGGTTTGATGGCTTGACTGAGGCTTAATGCGGAATTAATGAATGGGCTCTCTGCTCCTATCACTTACATGCCCCCTAAACATACACTGATGTGTGTGTGTGTATGTGTGTGTGTGTGTGTGTGTGTGTGTGTGTGTGTGTGTGTGTGTGTGTGTGTGTGTGTGTGTGTGTGTGTGTGTGTGTGTGTGTGTGTGTGTGTGTGTGTGTGTGTGTGTGTTGGTGGTCTATATTAGTTGGGTTGGTGTTGAACCATTTCATGGCCCCTAAACATTGCCTGATGAGGTAGGTGGAATGGCTGGGATGGAAGCAAGATATCCAGGTAACTGTCGGGGCTATAATAACCGTAGAGACCGACCCCATATAAGTCACAAATATATGCTTTGGACTCATATAAATTGAATAACTCAATCAATAAATTGTACTCACTTTGTGCTGGTCTTTGTGATTTTGTGTATAAACAGCGAGTGTGTGTGTGTGTGTATTCAAGTGTGTGTCTTTGTGTGTGTGGCCGTGTGTGTGGGTGCTTTCTGGGCCACCTCCTTTTTGCAGACATGCAGAATATCAATCATCTCTCTACGTACATCCCATAGTGATTCTGAAGAGTCCTGTATGTGTGTGTGTGTGTGTTTGTGTATAAGTATAGATGTGGGTGAAGGTATAAATGTGTATATGTATTTCAGTGTGTGAATGTGTGTGTGTGGATGTGTGTTTGCCAGGCTAAATTTTGGCATACAGTTAAAGGGTTGCTCCCCAGTGTTTTGACTGGCTCGCTGCAGGATGAAAGACAGGAAAAGTCCTCATCCTCTTATACTTTTTATTCTCCCCTTTCATCTTTAAACCTATATCCCTACTTCTGTGTCCACGCCCTTTCCATGTGCCCCAGAACACGTCTTTTTAGTAAACACACTTTTGTACAGCAGCATATATTACAGTGGATTTTCATTCTCACTGGCCACCCCTCCTCTGATGAGGAATGATTCAGTCCAAATCAGACCCAGCGGGGGACTGACTTTTCACAAATAGGGCCAAACATTCTGACATGAAGGGGTACAGCCTCGGAAGAAAAAAGGTTAGTGTGTGTGTGTGTGTGTGTGTGTGTGTGTGTGTGTGTGTGTGTGTGTGTGTGTGTGTGTGTGTGTGTGTGTGTGTGTGTGTGTGTGTGTGTGTGTCTATGTGTGTATGTGTGTATTTGTGTCTCACAGGGCCTGTCAAACAGGATTGTTTACTGGGGTGAGGATCTGTAACATATTCTGGTAATCTCTGCAGTGTGTGCGCATGCGTGTCGGTCTGTGTGTGTTCATCAGTGTTTGTCTGGGTGTCTGTGTGTGAATGAGAGCGATGGAGAGATAGGGTTGTGACCCGGGTGTAGGCAGGAAGATGACGGAAAAACACGTCCTTCCCGCTTCCGGACTCTCATTGGCTCACTCCTGACCGCGGCCCCCTTGGCCCTGCTTGGACCCCTGGGCCCTACTGAGCCCTTCAGTGTCTTCCCGGGTACTCTTTGTCCACAGTCACCATGTTCCACCCAGTCCATGTAAAGGAGCTTCAAAAAGATCCAGGAGACATTTGTATGCCATGGAGGTGTTTTGTTTGTCTCTCACTGAAAATCAAGATTGCATTTTTGTCCTCCCTTTCCCTCTGACATTGCCAAAGCACAAACACAACATAAGGTACCAAAGAATAGGGCAAATAAAAATATAATAGGGCAAATGCAAATACACACTATAATGACACAATTACACAAATGTGTTGTTATTATACTGTGTTTCTTTCTCTCTCTCTCTCTCTCTCTCTCTCTCTCTCTCTCTCTCTCTCTCTCTCTCTCTCTCTCTCTCTCTCTCTCTCTCTCTCTCTCTCTCTCTCTCTCTCTCTCTCTCACTAAATCCCTCACTGTTTCTTCTCTCTTGTGGTGATCAGTGTCTGTATGTGTATGCCCTCTATGTGTGTGTGTGTGTGTGTGTGTGTGTGTGTGTGTGTGTGTGTGTGTGTGTGTGTGTGTGTGTGTGTGTCTGTATCTACGTGTGTCTGTCTGTGTATGTGTGAGTCTGTGTATGTGTGTGTAAAGGGAGATGAGGGCCGTCTCTTGGGTCAGGATTGGACGTGTTGTTTGACTAGAGATTAGGTGGACTGTGAAAAGAGTCTTTCTTCAAAGAGGGGGTCACCCAGACTGTGTCCCCCTTCCCTCCACAGGGTTCATCGCTGTGCCTGGCCGAGGGCTTGCTGCTACCCGTGATACACAAACACTGAACCTAAAGAGGATGCCACAGCGCGGGCCTTCATCCTGAGCCAGAAGCTACGGAGGCAGCTGAACCTAAAGTGATTGTTAGGGGAAGCGGGTGAGGAGTGTGTGTGTGTGTGTGTGTGTGTGTGTGTGTGTGTGTGTGTGTGTGTGTGTGTGTGTGTGTGTGTGTGTGTGTGTGTTCCTATAACATGTGTGTGTGTGTGTTCCTATAACACACACACACACACACACACACACACACACACACACACACACACACACACACACACACACACACACACACACACACACACACACACGCACACATACGAAATACTGGATATACTACTATTGTCTGATCAGCGCTATATGGTCTGATTAGGCTTAATTAATAACTCAGAATAAGACAGAATAGAAGTGTTTCTCTTCACATTCTTCCCCCCAGGCATAACCCCTTGTCCCTTCCCCCCATTCCTTCCTTGTCCCCTTCCTCCTCCCTTCTCCTTCCCCCTTCGACCGGTCTTTTCTTTCTTACTCGTGCTCTTGTTGTGTGGTTGCAATATGCAAAGAAATGTGATGCATTCCCTTAGCAATTTGTAGCTTAAGATGCATATTATGTGCTCTAGCTCCATGTTCATCAATAATGAGAGAGATTGAAACTTTGTATTGTCCCTTAAGTGGATCTTAGGGGACAATTTTCGGCAAAGGGCATTCGGTCTCACAGGGTAAATGAAGCAACAATCAATAAAGGATCCTTACAACCAGTGGGATGGACAGAGATTAATTCAAGTTATTCAAATCATTGAGTGTACTGGACAATATGTGGGATAGGACACAGTAAAAATAGAGGGTAAAACTACAAACCAGATTAATCTCCACACACACACACACACACACACACACACACACACACACACACACACACACACACACACACACACACACACACACACACACACACACACACACACACACACACACACACATGCATACAAGCAAACACACATTGAGTGTACTGTATACACACACATAACCATGTAGGTAAATATGAACAGATGCATATTCTCCACAGCATCACAGCAGTCTAGTTGACACCTCACGTAGCGCTGCATATTCGATGGGGCTCTAGGTCAAACACAATCGGACTATATTTGAAGTGAGATCAACTCCGTTTCGATGAGAGTGAAAACCAGTGAAGCTCCAGGAACCTTGAGCCCATTGCCATACTCAACTTCAGAGCTTGCGTTAAGTTCGACCTAGCAGAGAGCTGGCTGAGGTGATGGGTAATGCAGAGCTGTCCCTGCATTCTGTGCCATTCTTTGCTTGCTTTGAGGCAACAGGAAGATAGAAGGTAGAAGATAGACTAGCACATTGTACATTGCATCCCACAAAACAAGACACCGATTCACTAATAATACATGTAGGGGGGCTGCTCATCCAACTGCACCCCTTCCACATCAATCCAAATTGTAGCGCTCGGTGGAAATGTTAGTTGTGCTTTCACCGTCAACTCACTAGCCTTCCTTTGATTCCGTTATTTGTACCCATTACGTTGATTTGATAAAAACATGATTTGTGGGCTGCTTATAAGCAGGCAGGCTTGTTTGTATATGGATATTTACTTTATATGTGGGCTAAAGATTGTACATCTTTAACAAGATATGGAAAATCATTAGATGTTAAATTAGTTGTCTTCAGTCCATTGGAAGTCTGCAAAAGGTTCATGTGAGAAATTTGCTTCCAAAGAGAGAGAGAGCAGTCAGGAAGAGGGGGAAAAGGAGGATTAGGACAATAGACCTCTCAAGTGACATAATCCCTGCCCATGTTGCCAAAGTAATTCCTCATGGGAAAATGTATGTGGTTTCACACATTCGGTTCTGTCACAATCAGCGACTTTCACAGGCTTTCCCAAAAGCAAATACATACATCTTTTATCACGTCAATTCTATGGTCAAATTCCCTAAATTGCTAGGGGCCATATAACTTATACCAGTGGTTCTCAAACTTTTTACACCGCGTACCACCACAGAAAATATTTGTCTCCCCAAGTACCACCATTATGACAGAGGTTATAGAATATAACCACATACAGAAGCGTAGGCCTGCGGCCCTATTCAGCTACGCACATCTCATTGAGGAGGCACATTTATTCTTCAAAAATAATATTATTTGTTGTTAGCTGTTGTCAGCTGTACAAAGTGGTAGCACTAGAACAGAGACACGGAAACACATACACACACAGCAAGTGAGAACATGATCTCCTGATGAATGTATTTCCATTCATATTAGTATTTTGATAGTATTGTTTTTAATCTAACAATTTTTTTATTTTTATTATTCCTCTGCCACCACTTGAAGCACATCGCGTACCACTGGTGGTACGCAATAGTTTGTACCATAGTTTGAGAACCACTGGCTTATACTATAGTTGCACAACATAAAGGCAACAAGCTATGGTAAGATAGAGACAATGTATACCACGGATAGATGGCAGATAGACGTTCTGTCAAAGTCAGAAGTGCTCGCTAGTTTCCACTCTCTCTCGCTCTCTTGCTCTAGCTCTCTCTCATGCACACACACACACACACACACACACACACACACACACACACACACACACACACACACACACACACACACACACACACACACACACACACACACACTTACCATCAATTCTCCATGTATCGCTTCATCTTTGCATGTTGCAGAGTTCCTGTTCTCCGCATGAGGCCTCTACGGAGCAGCTCTTCTTAAGGAATAATAATTGGTAAGGGTTTCTCAGCAGGCTAAGTGTAATGGTAAGCACATTTTTCTCATGAAGAGAACAGTGGAGCCACTCAAACAGTGTCTGAATGGCTATATTTAAAGGCAAATTAACTTGTTTTTAGACATCCAGACTTTTTCATGCATGCATGTTTGTACGCGCCTGTGTGTGTTGTTTCGTTTATGAATGGCCGTATGTCGGCAGGTTATTTGTGTATCTGAGGTGTTGGTTTTGGTTTGTGCGGATTTATTTTTTTGTGTGTGTGTCTCTGAGATCATGAGCATATTCTCAGCAGTCTGTGAGTGCTGTGTATTACATTGCTAGTGGATAGGATTGCTCAGGGCTCCTTTGAAAGCATCTGGTCGCCATTTATTCAGCTGCTGTGAAGCAAATATCAGAGACATAGGATCATCTCTTATGCAGTGGTGCCTTGTTTGTAACAATTCTTCAGTCAAAAAATAAATCACAAGGGTCCCCCAGTGCAGGGTCTCTACAATGTCGAGACAGATCCTTTGTCGGAGCTGATTATACAGTATCCAAGAGTGGCCTACTTTGGCACCAGGTGCTCACAGTGTAAGCCATTGCTTCTCCAACCATGGGTTGGGGCCCAGAACCAGGCTGTGGCACAGTGGCTACTGGGCTGCACTCCAAAATACAATCATATTTAATTATTGACTGTTTGAACCTGCGCTTCACGTTTGTTGATATGTGTGCTAAATGCTCATTGAAACTCTGATTGAGCAAACCACTGATTGTTAACTGACACCCAGTTTGTTTTGACATCAATGATAATTTGGCAATTCTAGTTCTGTGTATATTCAGGTTTACTTATGTTGGTCTAAGTGGGCCCCAGAGGCTGAGGGTCAAGCTCAACTGGGCCCTGTCTTCCAACAGTTAGAAACAGGCTGATTTGGTCTGAGGATGGCTAGACTGCAGCTTGTGAAAAACGACATGTTTTCCAACTATACACTGACATCAGTTAGTATAGTTGTTTTCTTTCTTAGAAATTCATGGTAGCTTCTGCTCTTTGCTGCTCTCTCACTTTAGAACTCTCAAATCCTACTTGGGCTGGTTATATGGCAATCTTACAGATCTGAATGTATGCCCAAAGTCTCCTGTCTGATTCCCTCTGAGCTTTCTACGCCAACGCATGTATCTTTGCTGGTTTGCACCCAGCGCAAAGCCATTTTTTCCCTGCAGCAAACCTGCGGCACTAAACTTGCGCCCTGAGAGGCGTGTAGGCGAAAAGCAGAGGCATGTTCCGGCGCAAATGATACATGGTGCTATCTTACAGATAAATAAAGTAGTAGAAACTGACCAACAAATACCTGGTCTAAGTGCACTAGTGGATAGCGCAGTTGGGGCCCTATCTTGCATCCGGCGCAAGTGACTTAGTCACTGGCGCATGTGTCGTTGCTAGTTTACAACTGGCGCAGAGCGTTCTTTTGCCACCAGCGCCACTCGCCGGTAAATTAGGGAATGATCTTGCGCCCCAAGGGGCGGTTCGGCGGAAGGAGGAGGCGTGTTCTGGCGCAAACGGTATTTTGACGTTTCTGAAAACCATTGCGCTACTGACCAGGAAATACCTGGTTTAAAGTCAGTGGCGCGTTGTTCAGATGCTATTTTAAGGGCGCATGCATACATGCGCATGCGATGCATACGGATTGCTTGTGCACCTCGCGCATACACTTTGCTTCTCTCATCTACACGGACAGCAGTTCCCATTTTTGCAAACCATACATAATTACAAGGACAATAAAATATTACCACACAAGGAAAATCATTGTGGTGTCCATAAAGATAAAATAATATAAAAATAATAATAATATATAAAAGAATATTTTGTCCTGCTGAAACAATTACGGCGATTTCCTCCCAAGCCGCTTTCACGGAAGCAATTTTGGGTGGGTTTCTCCCATCCCCATATAAAGCCAAGTCGCGTTCTTTGACTGCTCTGACAAGCACATCGGTATCTTCTGTGGTGAACCTTTCATTGCGTGCGCCTGGCAAACCCGCCATCAATAATAGCAATTCCGCCATGGAAACATGCGCCGATCGTTCTTAAAAGGGGGATGCGAAAAAACGCCTCTGATTGGTTCATTGCCACGTTTACGCCCAAACCACACCTACGGGTAATTAGGCTGCTTCAGACCAACCCTTTTGACACTTGCGCCACGGCGGAAGTGTCATTTATCCGCCTGTAAAATAGCGATAGCGCCGTAGAACCGCCCACAAAGCTACTTGCGCTTTGCGCTTTCCCACTTGCGTTTCAGACCGTTAAAATAGGGCCCTTGGTGTTGCTATTTTGACGTACCATGGCAGGTCAGAACTGCAACATTTTTTCCATAGGGGCTGCATGAATGAACAATGTAGTAGGCTATGCTATGCGTTAAAATAATAACAATGATAAACTCAAGCACAGTAGGCCTTCCAAAGCAAAATCTTGTTTAGGGTAAATGATAACGTTGGTTAAATTATTTGTGAAAGAACAGCCGATACAGCGGTATTAAGTTGTATTTAATTTTTTTATTTAACGCATCTGCAAACACCTTACAACAAACACATATTTTCTTGACAAAGACATCGTGTACAAGCCCATAACTTTTAAGATTGATGAGTAGGCCTATTTGATTGTGAGAAAACGTTTTTTTACCGTGAGTGAGTGTTAAAAAGAATGAATGAATGCAGGCGCACGTGTGTGCATCCATCTGTTTAAACACACGCAAACTAAACACGTAAGGGATAATACAGTCCATGGCAACGTAGATTAACGGGGGGACACATGCATATAAGGAACACAAGTCGATAACGGTAATGTATACAATACTGGTAAGAAACGATGTGTGTTAATGCATTGCCGGCTTTGCCGCATATCATTAAATAGACCCACAGTTGCGGCCACAGGACCGCATATCATATTTGTGTTTTGGATCACTGTGGTGGATCAATCACCTTGCCGGGTTGCCCCATATGGTTGAGGATGCGGGCAACTCGACCAAGCTACGGAGATGTTCTGAGTGAACGCCATCCAACAGCCGTGACACGAGGCAACGCAATCCCATAGCGAACCCAAAACCAGACCATGACGCAGCCGGAGACGACGCAGCCGGAGACGACGCAGCCTGAGACGACACCGCGAGGGACGACACCGCGGGAGACGACGCCGCGGGAGACGAGGCCGCGGTAGACGAGGCCGAGAGGGACGAGGCCGCGAAACGAGCCATGCCGGCAGCAGAAGCAGCGATGCTACGCGCCGGACCGCTGCTCCTCCGAAAGACCACCCGAGGCTTCAACAAAGGGTGTAGGAGTGTGGCAACCTGGCCCGGGCCAATTAAGGACATGCAGAGCACCTGAGGAACAGGTAGACAAGCACTGCTTAAATAGCCGGCTTCTCCACTCATTTGGGTCTCTCCCAGCCATGGAGCTCCTGTACGGAGAGACCAGTCCTCGTGGGTGACAGGATTCCACCCACGGGGGATAGGGCCGTCGGTTCCTCCCAGGTTTTTTCCCTGTTATATTATTTTCAGTATGAGACTTGTTTGATTTTGGATTAAACATGCCTTTTTGGCTTTTGCCCAGTAAAGTTGGGCCTCCTGTTTCAGGAGGTGGTGGATCGCTCACCGTGCCAGGTTGCCACAGTGTGTCTATTGATGTTTTTGTGTGGGTAAACCATGACCCCCATGTATAAAATAGGCTTATATGCGTCAAAATTGAATTTTAATTGATAGAAAAGCTCAAGAGATTATTCAGATTTTAGGAAGAGTCTATTTCTAAGTTTTTGTTTGCCAGACGACATATCTAATTTTTCAGACATCATATTCATAAGTATTTAATACCACCCCCGGAAAAAATTTCCCAGTAGCAGACACTTGTCTTTCTCTCCATCTGTATTAATCCATATGTATCCATGAGTCAACATGAGTCCCAGTTGAACAGATGCCTGAGATTATAGTGCACACACAGAAAAGCTCCCTTAAACACAAACAGACATCAGGCATGTCTTTACTGAATTGGACATTAACGTCTGAATGTATGAGCCATATTTTTTGGTTTATTTATTTTGGTGGTGTTGTTGAACGGTGCAGTTATGACACAGATGCACTGTTATCCTTGGCCATTTTGCCTGTAAGACCAGATGTTTTTGTCGTGTCAAAAGTGTAAATGGGTATGCGAAGTGCCGGCCTTTCCCCACACACATTCACTCCTCACAAGGAACTCCTATAGTCGTCCGTGAGTTGGCTTCTGCCATAGTCTTTATCAGTGAAGGCATGTCGAAAGTCTGTCTAGTGTGTGGATGTGTGGATGTCTGTTTTGGATCAGTCTTTTGCTGTAGCATCAGATGCTCCTTGCATCACTAGCTCAGGGTTATGTTCTAATTGTCTGTAATTTATGTATCCCATCAGCCTTTTTGTGTGTATGTACCTGTCTGCAGTTGTGTGGGTAGTAGTGTTTGTGTGCTTTGTGTGACCTTCGACCCCTGCCACCAAACTCCTTCGAGGCCAAACCTGTATAAATTCCAGGTTGCGCGAAAACAAAAAGAATGTGCGTGTGAATGTATACGCGAATGTGCATGTGCACATGCACGTGCGTCTGTATGTGTAAAAGAGAGAGAGACGGAGAGGGTATATTATATGGTTATCTTTATAGACGTCTTTGAGTATGTATGTATGCATGCATAGATTTTGTTTGTGTGCTCTTACATTATGCTTGATAAACCTGGTGAGCAGTAATTTGTTGGGTGAGATATTTGGAGACACATGTGCGTTCATTTATGTGGTTTACTGGAATTCTGTTGCACCAAAATTATCGATGTGCCTGCCTGGATTTCTGGTTGTGTGTCAAAGTGTGTGTGTGTGTGTGCGTGCGTGCGTGCGTGCGTGCGTGCGTGCGTGCGTGCGTGCGTGCGTGCGTGCGTGCGTGCGTGCGTGCGTGTTTGCCTGCGCATGCATGCAATTCCAAGACTATTGATTTCAAACAGCGGGTCTGTCAAAAGCCACATGTTATGAGGGGCCGTATAGGCCATAATTCAAACTTACCTCTCACACACACTACTGAAAATTAAACCTCTCACACTCACTACTGAAAACCTCTCACACACACTACTGAAAACCTCTCACACTCACTACTGAAAACCTCTCACACACACTACTGAAAACCTCTCACACTCACTACTGAAAACCTCTCATACTCACTACTGAAAACCTCTCACACACACTACTGAAAATTAAACCTCTCACACTCACTACTGAAAACCTCTCATATTCACTACTGAAAACCTCTCACACACACTACTGAAAATTAAACCTCTCACACTCACTACTGAAAACCTCTCACACACACTACTGAAAACCTCTCAACCACACTACTGAAAACCTCTCACACACACTACTGAACACCTCTCACACTCACTACTGAAAACCTCTCACACTCACTACTGAAAACCTCTCACACTCACTACTGAAAACCTCTCACACTCACTACTGAAAACCTCTCACACACACTACTGAAATCTCTCACACACACACTACTGAAATCTCTCACCTCTCACATACCAACCCAGTCGCCAAGAAAAAACGTTGACGGTGAACGTTTCCATGAACGCTGGATACGTCGCATTTCAACGTAAAATAGCGTGTTATACCTACAGTATCCACGCGTGCCGCTGTGGAGGCGATATTTTTCTGTGAAAATGGCGGACATACGTTTTCATTTCTGGGTGGAAAAATATGATATTTTTAGCATGGTTACAACATTAAAAGTGTTTATGCAAACATTTTTTAGCGAGAAAATGTGCATTTTACTTTCATAAATCGTCGTTCGGCGAATGTGAAGGATGTTTGGTTTGATAGTTATGACGAAGAAATATTTTCGTTCGCGACTCCACATAAATTATAGTAACATGGTTGATATGATGGTTGCTATGGACGCTGAAACCAGCAGCTCGCATGCCGTTTAAATCATGGGTATAAAACCATTGTCATTGCTGGTTATGTAAGGGATAATGTATAGAACGCCGGGCGGCTCACGGAAATAGGTGACACTGTCACGTTATTTAATCTATTGAAACGTGATCAGGTACACGTATTTTCTAAATGTTCGTGTCAAAAAGCACGATTTTCTAACTCATGCATATCAATTGGAAGTATTTGTCACTAAGCACGACTTCCATCTAAGGTTCTGTCCGGGAGCGTTCTCCCTAATGTCCCTTAAGGAGCTCAATACAGAACATTTATTGTTAAAAATTGTCTGTGATAACTAAGAATATGACCGCTTTTGGCCACCCGTTTCTACTTAAAATTGTCTGTGTATAATCTGACACGCTTTTGGCCACCCGTTTTCTACTTTCACCTTTGATTCTGAGAAATTGTGACAAATTCACGGATATATTAAATGCAGGTGCGCTGCTCTGTAGGCAAACCGCTTTCGAAAAAAGGGTAGATGCTTCATCTGTTCTTTTTAGAATTGTATGTCTTGATGTTTTATCTAGCCATCTATTGTCTTGTTTTTGAATATGTGAATGAAAGTCCGCGTCGATGCCTCGCAAGTCCAGTGTCGCGAGCGGACGTTGCCATGACATCTAGAAATCATACCGTATTTAATGGGTTATTATCATTAATATTGATGTGTAGGGGTTGATTATAACTCGTGAATAATATTGTTTATTATACCACAGTCTCGTAACGTTTTATTGAACATATCGCAAATACGAATTCGTTCTCAGCCTATTTTTTGCCATTTATTTACCATGTTACTATGGCAGAATAAAGGATAAATGTGTGGCGGAGGGATGACGTATGTTGGCCAACCCGGAAGTGAGCGTCGCCCTGGGTTCCCTTGACAACAAGCCAACGGGTTTTTCCATTGGATTTTGGATTGTTGCAGAAAACTTTGCATTTTTGAAGCACCTTCTCAAAAACTGAAAATAAATAAATAAATATATAAATAACCGTGCTCCAAAGAACGAAATGTAAACCATTGCATCCTGAATGGGAGTGTTTCTCCGATTTTTCCCCCACGCTTTTTCCCCGACGTCACTTGTCTGTCATGGTTGCTATGTTGGTGGCTATCGACCGGCCCCCTCTAAATCCTAAAAACCACGCGGCAAAAGGAGCTTGCCGTCAATTGTATGAATAAATGCAACCCTGGTCCGAGTGCTTTCCGTTACAGTGAAATGCCTTCCGTTTCAGTGAAATGTCTTCCGTTTCAGTGAAATGCCTTCCGTTTCAGTGAAATGCCTTCCGTTTCAGTGAAATGCCTTCCGTTTCAGTGAAATGCCTTCCGTTGCAGTGAAATGCCTTCCGTTACAGTGAAATGCCTTCCGTTTCAGTGAAATGCTCTCACACACACTACTGAAATACACTTACACACACACTACTGAAATACACTTACACACACACACTACTGAAATACACTTACACACACACTACTGAAAATACACTTACAACATACACTACTGAAATTTTGGAGATGGGTCTGGCTGTATTTTATGTTTTCAGTATATTATTTTATTAAATGCCTTGATGATTTTTTATTATTATTAATTATCATTCCTTATGATTTAGATGGGGCTTATTTATTCTAGAAGACTAAATTTTAAAAAAAATAAAAAAGAATACAAATATTTGTGTCAGTATATTTATTTTATCAAATGGTTTTGATGATTTTATATTATAATTATAATATTATTCCTTATGATTTAGAAGGGCTTAGAAAGACTATATATAAGAAAACAGTTATATAATATGTATAATAATTATAATTAATATTTAATTTACAGTCCGTGAACACTTCTGAATTATCTGCATTTCTGCATAGATGGCTAGCGCAGAGGAAGGTTTTCAGTAGAGAGGTTTAATTTTCAGTAGTGTGTGTGAGAGGTTTTCAGTAGTGTGGTGTGAGAGGTTTTCAGTAGTGTGTGTGAGAGGTTTATTTTCAGTAGTGTGTGTGAGAGGTTTTCAGTAGTGAGTGTGAGAGGTTTAATTTTCAGTAGTGAGTGTTGAGAGGTTTTCAGTAGTGAGTGTGAGAGGTTTTCAGTAGTGTGGTGTGAGAGGTTTAATTCAGTAGTGTGTGTGTGAGAGGTTTAATTTTCAGTAGTGTGTGTGAGAGGTTTTCAGTAGTGAGTGTGAGAGGTTTAATTTTCAGTAGTGAGTGTGAGAGGTTTTCAGTAGTGAGTGTGAGAGGTTTTCAGTAGTGTGTGTGAGAGGTTTTCAGTAGTGAGTGTGAGAGGTTTAATTTTCAGTAGTGTGTGTGAGAGGTAAGTTTGAATTATGGCCTATACGGCCCCTCATAAAATGTAAGTGATCCCCCTTTTGCTCTCTCTCTATCTCCATCTGTACTTGACAATTTGCCGCCTCCTCTTACACTATGTTTCATCTTCGTCTCTTATTCCTTCACTCCTTGATTTTTTTCACTTTTTAACTCCTCCTTTACGGTCTGAGATCCGCGTGAAGTCAACCTCGTGGGGTTGGGGTTCAGGTGTATGCTCACCTGCTGTTGGCTAGGGGAGGGGTTTAAAGGCAGGGCTATCTCAATTCTCCCCTCAACAGGTTTTTAATACAAATATTACGTGGTTTATCTTCCCGGCACTGTTAACTGTGGGTAGCCCAGATTCATGCTTGGTGGAAATCTAGGATTAGATTCTGTTTTTAAACACCACAAAGAACATTGTGTGTGTGTGTGTGTGTCTGTATTTGTGTAGGTGTGTAGACGTCTCTCTTTATGTTTTATTTGAGAGAGGAAGGGAGTGATGGAGAAAGATAGAGGGAAAGGGAAGTAAAGAGAGTGGGTTAGCAAGGCAAACATCCTCCATTTCCAGTGAGCTCTTGGGAGGAGGCATTTTATTTTACTTAGTTTTACTGTGTCTAAATCATGCAGACAAATGGATTTTTGATTGTTGTGCTAATCAAGTTTCAAGACACCTGTGCCTTTTAAAGTCTTTGTAATGTATTTACTTTGAACTGTCAGCTAAATACATACCTGCCAACATTTGACTAGCAAAATCCGGGAGATTTCGGCGGCGGGGGGCGGGGCCGGCGGTGGGGAGCATGGATGACAGAGGTGGTTACAAATGTTGGTTTTAAGGGATGTTGTGCATATAAGTAGCTATTTATAGACAACATATTCATCATGTAGTCTTCAGTATATAAATAAATACACAATAACTGTATTCATTAACAAAAAACGTATTTTTTATGTATCATTATGTATGTATTCACAATGAATTCATTGACAATCACTTATTTATTAACTAACTATTACAATAACTTATCAATTCATGACACAACAAAATCATTCTCATGAACATAACAGAAACAATTAGTGTTTCATGCACAAGTCTTAAAACTACTACTGTTTTGTTTATTAACCAACATTTTTTTTATGTAGGGCCTATTATTATTTATGTATTCACAATCACTTATTAATTATTATAACAACTAACTATTTGATATTGAATCATACTCTTTGGTCCATTCCGACTTAAAAGTACACATATTATTTAATCTTCTTTCGATGATACACCCGCTTCTGCCATTTTTATACGACCATTTACGGAGTTTGCTCCGCCATGTTTTTTTTTTTTTAGCTCTGCGCTCTTGGAGAAGTGACCAATAGACGTGATCTGATTGGCTACAGGCCTGTGCTGTCGTATTTGCTGCAAATGCATTTGATTGGCTGACGCTTGCGTTGCCTCTCATGCTTGCGTTTGATACATGATCTGGCAACTTTAGAACATTCGACACACATTTTGATTTGATTATAAATAAAATAAGTTTGGACATTGTGAAATACGGGAGTTAACCGGGAGAAATGACAAAACGGGAGGGCGGCGGGAGATGGATCAGAAAACGGGAGAAACCCGGGAAAAACGGGAGAGTTGGCAGCTCTGGCTAAATATATGTTTTTATTTCTATTGTCTCCTCACAATGAATTAATAATCGCTTGCGCTTTGTAATTTGGGTAGTCGCTAATGCTCACTAATAGTCGCGTGCGCGGTGAAATGTAGGGGTCCCGACGGAACCAAATGCATGCGAGCAGTAAGCTGGCTCTCAGGGACTGTGAACGTCACCTCACTCTGGGAGAAGTATACCGGAGCGTTGATTGAGGGAAGGTGGAACGCTACCAGTAGATCTGGTGGGCTTACCTCGTACGCACAGTCTCAGGCTCTGGTACACGTTGCTCTGGATAGGGGTGCGACACATATATCTTCTCTGGAGTTGCCAGAGGCATGAGGCGCCAGGCACGGGTGTGGGGATACTCATAAATCCCCGGCTGAGCGCCGCCGGTGTTGACGTTTACCCGGTAGACGAGAGGACTCGCCTCCCTGCGCCTAAGGGGTCGGTGAGGAAGGAAAACTCTGACTGTATGTTTGTGCGTTATGCACCGAACAGCAGTTCAGAGTACTCGGCCTTCTTGGAGACCCTGAATCGGAGTCCTGTATGTGAGCCAGTCAGGGGACACCGTAGTTCTCAACTGGGAGAACGTTCAACGCTCATGTGGGGCAACGATGGAGACCACTTGGAGCAGGCGTGGTGTGGGATGAACGGCCTCCCTGATCTAAAACCCGACGAGTGGTCGTTTGTTACTGGACTTCTGTTGCTAGTCATGGATTGGCCATAACAAACACACATGTTCGGGAGACATAAGGGCTATGCTACGCATAAGTGTGTGGATTTCGATTGGGTATGTATGCCAGGGGTCCATGGCATTGGTCCGACCTCCCATTGGTCCGACCTCCCATTAGATCGACCTCCCATTGGTCCGACCTCCCATTAGTTCGAACTCCCATTAGTTCGAACTCCCATTGTTCCGCAGTCGCTGAGACTGTCAACCGAGCACGTCATCCAGTTTGCTGTGAGTTTGGATCAGGCACGAATGGGGAGTAGAGGATTCTCATCATAAGACCTGGTAAGTAGCCAAACGAGCTAGTAGCAAACGACAACTTTACATTGAATTGCACGCAAAGCATGACCATGCAATGCATAAATTGGAGACCGGATTAAAGCAGCAATAAAATCAAGTGTCCGTGAGAGCTTATACCTAGAATTCCTGTTGGAGGTTGGGCGGCATTGAGACGCCATGAGCGGCGGTAGTCAAAGCTTATCATGCCTGAAGCTGCGGCGGTGAGTTTTGGCCTCAGGGTAATTAGGTTTCCTCAAGGAGGCTCGTAACCCTCGGACACCGTGGCTGGACACCATGGTTATGGATCACGGAAGCCGTCCGACTGAGAAGCGAGAGCCTTTCGGGATATGTTATCCCGAGAGAGCGACTCCCTATTACGCAGTCAGCAGGTACCCACAGGCTCGAAGGGGCTGCAGCCGCATGTCGACGTAGTAAAGCGGGTGATCAAGCAGGAGGTGCGAGCAGAGTTCAGAGAAGAGTGCCCATGGAGAAGGAAAATTCGGTCGGCACCAAAGTGTTTCTGGAATGACTATCCGGCGACCTTCAGGAGGGGAAACGGGGAGACCATCTCCAAGCTGTGTACAGTAAGGATGGGACTCTGTTGACCTCAACTGAGGAGGTAGTTCGAGACGGTGGATGGAAACACTTTGAATGGAACTCCTGAATCCGATGAACATGCCCTCTCATGATGGAGGCAGAGCTCGAGGTTGATGGTGGCTTCATCGTCAATTTCCCTGTGGAGGTCACTGAGGTAGTTAAACAACTCCGCAGTGGCAAAGCCCAGGGATTGATGAGAGATCCAGCCAGAGAATGCTAAAAGCTCTGGGTGTTGAGGGGCTGTCATGGTTGACACGCACTATTCAACAATTGCATGGGAGTCGGGTACAGTGCCAAAGGAGTGGCAAACTGGGTGGTGAGGTACCCCTGTTCAAAAAGGGTTGGACCAGAGAGAGTGTGCTCCAATACCAGGGTATCAACACTTCTCAGCTCCCTGGTAAAGTCTACTCCAAGGTGCCTGGAAAAGGAGGGGTTCGGCCGATCGTCGAACCTCAGATTGAAGAGGAACAATGCGGTATTTCGCCCCGGACGTGGAACTACGGACCAGCTCTTCACTCTCGCAAGGATCCTGGAGGGGGCCTGGGAGTATTGCCCATCCGGGTCTACAATGTGTTTTGTGGATCTGGAGAAGGCATATGACCGGGTCCCCGGAGAAACTCGTGGGGAGGTGGCTGCGGGGGTATGTGGGTGGGGGGGTCTCTCCTCAGGGCCATCCCAATCCTTGTACTCCCAAAGCGAGAGCTGTGTCCGGGTTCTTCGGCAGCCAGTCAGTCTCGTTCCCGGTGGGTGTTGGCCTTCGCCAGGGCTGCGCCTTGTCACCAATCCTGTTTGTGATATTCATGGACAGGATATCGAGGGCGCAGTCGTGGTGGGGAGGGGTGTTGCAGTTCGGTGGTCTGAGGATCTCCGTCACTGCTCTTTGCAGATGATGTGGTCCTGATGCATCATCGGCCTGTGACTTCAGCACTCACTGGATCGGATGGCGGCCGAGTGTGAAGCGGCTGGGATGAGGATCAGCACCTCTAAATCTGAGGCCATGACTCTTAGCAGGAAACCGGTGGTTTGCCTACTCCGGGTAGGAAATGAGTCCTTAGCCCAAGTGAAGGAGTTCAAGTACCTGGGGGTCTTGTTCGCGAGTGAGGGGACGATGGAGCGTGAGATTGGCGCGAGAATCGGAGCAGCGGGAGAGCGGTATTGCGTTCGCTTCACCGCACCGTTGTGACGAAAAGAGAGCTGAGCCGCAAGGCAAAGCTCTCGATCTATCGGTCAATTTTCGTTCCTATCCTCACCTATGGTCATGAGGGATGGGTGATGACCGAAAGGACAAGATCACGGGTACAAGCGGCCGAGATGAGTTTCCTCAGGAGGGTGGCTGGCTTCTCCCTTAGGGATAGGGTGAGAAGTTCAGTCATCCGTGAGGAGCTCGGATTAGAGCCGCTGCTCCTTTGCTTAGAAAGGAGTCAGTTGAGGTGGTTCGGGCATCTGGTAAGGATGCCCACTGGGCGCCTCCCTTGGGAGGTGTTCCAGGCACGACCAGTGGGGAGGAGACCTCGGGGAAGACCCAGGACTAGGTGGAGAGATTATATCTCAACACTGGCCTGGGAACGCCTCGGGATCCCCCCGTCAGAGCTGGTCAATGTGGCTCGGGAAAGGGAAGTCTGGGGCCCCCTGCTTGAGCTGCTGCCCCCGCGACCCGACCCCGGATAAGCGGTTGAAGATGAGATGAGATGAGATGAGAAATAAAATAAGTTTGGACATTGTGAAATACGGGAGTTAACCGGGAGAAATGACAAAACGGGAGGGCGGCGGGAGATGGATCAGAAAACGGGAGAAACCCGGGAAAAACGGGAGAGTTGGCAGCTCTGGCTAAATATATGTTTTTATTTCTATTGTCTCCTCACAATGAATTAATAATCGCTTGCGCTTTGTAATTTGGGTAGTGCCCCTTTAAATTTATCAGAGTAATTTTTTTATCCAGTTCTATGTACGGCACATCATAGTAGTTTAAGGGTTGATTCTTAACAGGTATATTAACATACTGTAATTGTGATTTGTAAGGTCTCCTAAGCTGTGAACACACAATGAGCTCTCAGCAGCATTTCAAATACATTTCTATGGAGCGGAAAATGAAAGCCCCACCTATCACTGTCGCTACTCTGTCCGTAGCGGACCGCTCAGATTCTGCACCTTGATGCTGTGCTCCGACTCTAAACTATTTTGCCTTTGACAATGGTTGACGCTGACCTCTAAGAGCAAATCAAATCAGATCAGATCACAGCTTTGTTTGATGTTCTTATACCAACAGAGTCAAAACGTCCACGGGTTTCTCCGTTCCAACCTTAATACATGTTTCATGATTAAACATTGGTCCGTTGGCTGGCTTCCTACCAACCGTACCAAGCATCAACGATTTGATGAACACTAAACATATGTTGACCGCTTCACACCGGTATGTGGTTGGTATGTGCTGTTTGTATGTCAAATGTTCAAAACAACAAGGACATTTTTTATTCATTGATTGTGAGCCTTGCCAAAAACATATTAGATTCAGATCTATAATGAACGAATAGAAAATTGCTTCTAATCATTTCTGGCCTCCATTCAAGAATGATGTCTGGTTGTTTGTTTATTCCTTTTACAACTCTGAATTCTACGGTGGCACATTGCATTCGCATCACAAAAAAAATCAGGTTATCTCGTAATTGTGACAAAGCTCTCATAGTTCGAGATAATTATCGCATAACTACGAGATATTTATCTTTCTCATAATTACAAGAAAGTTATCTCATAATTACAAGATCTTAGTGTCATAATTACGAGATAATTATCTCATAATTCCGAGATATCTATCACGTAATTATGAGAAAATTATCTCGTAATTACGACATCAGAATCCCATAGCCTATGCTGTTTTCCATTTGGATGGTAAGCTGGTACGAACGACCAGGTTCAGCAAGAACGTGACGTATTTCCCTTGCACCAGTCTTCCAGTTTGTCATTTGCGTTTCTGTCGAGCCACGAGGGGGAGTAGTAGCAGGCTATTCATCATAAGCAACTTAGCCTCTTTAGCAAACCAGCTTGAAAACACAACTTTACATTGAATTGCACGCAAAGCATGACCATGCAATGCATAAATTGGAGACCGGATTAAAGCAGCAATAAAATCAAGTGTGTAAGAGGTTTGAAAAACGACATTAAGGCTACGTTTACACGATGACGGTCTGAACAAAAGACGCAAAAGTGGCGTCGCGTCTTCACTTTTTATTCCACGTTTAGACGAGCGTTTTCGGGAGGAAATCTGTGTGCATACGGTGACGCACAAGTGTGTGGATTTCGATTGGGTATGTATGCCAGGGGTCCATGGCATTGGTCCGACCTCCCATTGGTCCGACCTCCCATTAGATCGACCTCCCATTGGTCCGACCTCCCATTAGTTCGAACTCCCATTAGTTCGAACTCCCATTGTTCCGACAGTCGGAGTAATGAGAGTTTCGAACTAATGGGACGTCCTCATTAGTTCGAAACTGCCACTAAATGCATCTGTAATCTAAACAGAACAGGTCGGATAAATTTTGAGAGCTGCCAACTTGAAATTTAAAAAATGTTCCTTTCACTGTAACAGTCTGTGTTTGAAATAAAACGCACGCACTGAACAGGTTGAGCACGCCACCAGATGCGCATTTCTCCGGCCCCTCAGCTGTGTGTCTGTAGGTAGCTCGTGTGTGTGTAGCCTGTGTGAATGTGTGCATTAATCCCTCTGTTCAGCATCTCTGTTAAGATGAATAACACAAATCTCCCCACAAAGCGCGAGCCTGGCACAGAGGTGCGCGCTCTGGCGCATCTGGCACAATCGGTTAACGGCACCGAGAGGAAACTGGCTCCGCTCCGCTCCGTCCGTGTGTGTGTGTGATGTGCGTTTCCGAGAGCTCTTTTCTCTCTCTTTCTCTTCTCTCTCTCTCCTCTCTCTCTCTGCTTTATTTGGCACGACTGTGATGTACAATGTGGCCAAAGCATTGGGACAGCAGAGTTAAAACAAACTCTCAGAGAGAGAGAGACAGAGAGAGAGAGAGAGAGAGACGCATGCTCGCAATGAAAGCGCTTGTCAGAAAGTAGGGATGACAGGTCGAACTAACGGGACCACCCATTGGTTCGACCTCCTATTGGTCCGACTTGTGGTTGATTTTGTCGGAGTAACGGGAGGTCGAACCAATGGGAGGTCGGACCAGTGGGTATTTTGTCGGAGTAACGGGAGGTCGAACCAATGGGAGGTCGGACCAATGGGCATTTTGTCGGACTAATGGGAGGTCGGACCAATGGGTGGTCGGACCAATGGGCAGTTCCCGTATGCCAGGCGGCTAGATGGTGCTGTGATACACTATCACACAGCACCGCCATGTCGGAGCGCGTGTGTAGAATCTTACTTCTTCTCTTACCTACACCGCGAAAACCAAAATATAATTACAGATCCTTCTCTGTTCAGTAATACTATCTGTACATATCCTGTACATTTCGTGGAAAGACTCCTTTAAGTTTATTAGAGCTGTCAGAGCAGCTTGACGGTCCGACGCATGGAAATAATCTGACATGTTTGTTTATTTCCTTGTACTGCCACATGTATATGACGTAAACGCGTACGCGACGTGAGCAGATCTGAGCAGTCTTGGCAGTGTAGACGGAAATGCTACGGTGGAGCGTATTCAACTTTTCCACTCTGGAGGGCGTTTTCAGATTTATGCGTTTTCATGCCCCAAAAACGCCGTCACCGTCTAAACGAAAGGCACTTCCGATGAAATATTTTGTTGTTCTTACCTGCAAGTGTCCTTGTGTAAACAGGGCCTAAAACCTCCAACGTGGTACAAATACAAAGACCCCCATTAACTATGGGAGCAGCCATCTTCTTTGCAAGTTGTGGAGAAAGCTGGGAGATTTGCGACTTTGCCCCTTCGTACATCCAAATGGATAGCAGCACTAGTCTTCCACCACAGGTTCAGATGACTGTTGGTCGGTGTTCTGGACCCTATTCGTCGCTGTTTTTTTTGCTGAGGCTTTTATTTTATCAAGCCGTCTTTATTTGTTAGTGATTCCGCTGACTACTGCTTACAGTCACACTAGAGAAATTGCATCTTCCACCTTCCTACTCTTGCTAGCTGTATGATCGCAATGTTTGTAAGTACTGCAGCTTGTTAGGTCATTATTTCGTTTATTGGATCATCGATTTGTACCATTTTGGCGCCAGCTATGTTTTCCATATCTGTTTATTGCCTGTGGAGAGATACAGTAAAGCTCCAACTTTCGTGCAATTATTTATTGCAATATGTTATATTGTGTTTTTGCATTTTGAGTGCATCCCGTTTTGTAACTGATATATATTTATGTTTGTGTTTCAGTTTCACTCTTTGAATTTGTGTAAACCTTCCTAATCGGCACCATGCTTCTTGGAGTTATTCATTATCAATTAGTTTAGCTGAACTGGATAGTGCAATTGCGGCTCAGATCCTCAGACCAGTACAGTGAGAAAACAGCATAACATTAAGCTGTAAGAAAGGAACGGCTGGAAGAAAGACTAAAGGACCGTCATACAGGCCCGAAGCAAGCCTACACGACACACTCCTCCGACGTCTTCACCTCAGTGAACACACACACATCTCCCCTCTCCATGGCAGAAGGGGGTTATGAATATACCACAGTGCCCGAAGTACTTTTTGAAGAAGAGGACCACAAGTCATTACGGTCTCGTTTCTCAAAAGCATAAAGCAGTTCTTCATCAACCCAGACCGTCATCAAAGCCCAAGCAAAGGCAGAAGCAGGTCGCCTCAAGTTTGCCTACATTCAGAGGGAAATAGAACTCAAAGTAGAGAAGGCATACCTCAAACTATAAATGGTCAGACTGGACGCCACCCTAGAGGCTCTACAAAGAGAGAAGGAAATGGATGCCGCACTGATAGAAGCAGAAATACTGGAGTCAGATTCGATAGACTCAGACCATCAGTCAAACCGCAGTAGAGCTTCTAAATCTCTCTCACCCCAGACACGACCCCAGCATACAGAACACGTGTATGTACAGGTCCAATCCAGCCTGAATTCTAACTCACACAATCCACAAGCCTCATCTTATCAGGAGTTAACACTAGCTACAATTGACATAAAGCAGCCCCTTGCGCCCATACTTACCCTGACACCTCCACCGCCAACAACCTCGCCAGGTATCTCGCACAGAGTCAGATGGTGACCTCAGGGCTAACCAATTTTGACGACAAGCCAGAGAATTTCTAGGCAAGGAAGTCCACCTTTTACGGAGCCATCATAGGCCTGGGCCTGTCAGCCGGAAAAGAGCTTGATCTCCTCATCAAATGGCTTGGCAAGGAGTCCTCAGAACAGGCAAAAAGGCTCAAAGCAGCCAGCATCAGGCACCCCCAGGTTGGATTGATGATGGTTTGGCAGAGGCTGAAAGAGTATTATGGCTCACCAGAGGCAATCAAAAGGCCTCTGTTTGATAAACGGAAGGGCTTTCCGAAGGTGATATACAAAGACCCTCACAAGCTCCGCGACCTGGGTGACTCCCAGAACTAGAGGCTGCGAAGATGGACGGCTTCTTACTTGGCCTGTCTTTCCTAGATACTTCCAGAGGAGTGGCTCCCATCGTCGACAATCTTCCATTCAACAAATAAATGGGCTTCATTTGGGTCCAAATACAAGGTAAAAAACAATGTGGCTATTCCCCCCTTCGCTGTGTTTGCTGACTTCATCCACAGGGAAGCCAGAATTAAAACAGATCCCAGCTTCAACCTCTCACCTTCCCGCACAGTAGCCGAAAAGAAAGAGAGGTTTGACAGACAGATGAAGACAGCCATATCAGTGCACAAGACACAAGTGTCCCCCACAGAGAGACCTAGAAACATTGACCCTGGGAAGCACTGCCCCATCCATGGCAAAGACCACCCATTGAGGAAATATAGAGGCTTCAGGGAGAAGACCCTCGAAGAGCGCAAGCAGTTTCTAAAAGACAATCATATGTTTCCAGTGCAGCTCCTCAACAACCCAATCAGCTAGGGACTGCGTCACAGAGGTGATGCCTCAGCACTCCATCCAGGACTAGCTCCCTGGAAGTCCAAGTCATCCCCCCCTACTTCAGAGAACGGGGAGGGAGGAGAACAAGTGGACAATCAGGAAGTCACCTCCAAGTGCACGGAAGTATGCAGAGATGGAATGAGTCTCAGGGAATGTTCCAAGATCTGCCTCATCTTTTCTTTCCTGAAGGACGAAGGGGGGAGTCCAGAAGAATGTATGCTATCTTGGACGAGCAAAGCAACCACTCCTTGGCGAGGTCAGAGTTCATTTAGCAACTTCAACGTGGCGTGTAGTCCATCGCCATACACACTCAGGATATTTTCAGGTCTCAAGGAGACAGCTGGCAGAAAGGCCCATGGTTACGTTGTGGAGTCAGCCAATGAGAAGGCCAATTTCTCTCTTCTCACACTCCTCGAATGCAACCAAATCCCCAACAACAGTTTGGAGATCCCAACCCCCAATGCTGCTCAACAACACGGACACCTGAGACGTATCGCAAAAGAGATCCCACCCCTGGTTCCAGATGCACACATTGTCCTGTTGCTCGGTAGAGACATTCTGTTCACAAAGTAAAAAGCCAAATAAACGGTCCACATGACGCCCCGTTCGCCCAAAAGCCTGACCTCGGATGGGTCGTCTGCGGCGACATGTGCCTCGGGGGAGCGCACAAGCCATCCAATGTCAGAACATTCAATACCTCCATTCTGGAAAATGGACGGCCCAGTTTCCTCAGCCCATGCAGCAGCACTTAGCGGTGGACACCAAAGACAGCACACAGACGCTCAATGGAGAAAACCTGGGTCAGTCAGTCTTCCTTCACACAGCCAATGACAACAAGCTCGCTCCTTCAATGGATGATCTGAGTATCCTGCAGATCATGGAGGACGAGTATCGTCAAGACGAGTCGAAAAGTTGGGTCACACCCCTTTCTTTCCAATCCCCACGAGAACAACTACCCAATAACAGGGATTACGTCAAAAGCCGCCTCAACTCTCTCAGATGCACTCTAAGCAGGCAGCCACAGATGAAAGCCCAGAGACCTAGAGTTTGTCGAGAAGATGCTCACCAACAAACATGCAGAGATCGCTCCACCTTTACAGGAAAGCTAAGAATGTTGGTATCTCCCATCATTTGGAGTATTTCACCTGAAGAAGCTAGGACAGATCCGTGTGGTGTTCAACTCCAGTCACTTACAAAGGAGTCTCTCAACAACGTACTCCTCACACGCCCTGATCTCAACAATACTCTCTTGGGGTGCTCATGAGATTCCGGATGGAACCTGTTGCCATCACCGCCGACATTCAGCACATGTTTCACTGCTTCATAGTGCGTGAAGACCACAGAGACTTCCTCCGCTTCCTGTGGTTCCACAACAACCACCCAGACAGTGACATTGTGGATTACAGAATGTGCGTCCATGTCTACGGCAACAGCCCATCCCCCGCCATCGCCATATACGGCCTGAGAAGAGCAGCCAAGGAAGAAGAAAAGAACTATGAGAGTTCTACGTAGACAACGCACTTAAGTCCTTCCCTACCGAAGCAGAGGCCATCAGTGTCCTCAGACGTGCCCAAACTTTGCATGCATCGTCAAAGCTCAGGCTGCATAAAATAGCCTCCAATAGACCTGCTGTTGTCGTGTTCTTGAAGAAAGTAGTCTAAACCGGATCGCTTTTAACTCACTTTATTTGTTAAAGTATTTCAGTATGATAACTATGAAGCAAAAGGAGGGGAATTGTTTTTAACACACGCGTGGAGCAACATACTGCTGACCTATTAGCAACGGGGCTGCTGTATGTTTCTAACCTGATCTCACTCTGGCTCCGCATTTGTATCAAGTAGGCGTGGCCTATGTTACGTATTGGCTCCGGCTTCCTCACCTGTCTAAAGGTGCTGCCATCTGTGGCTGGAGTAGTTATTACAGCTTGTATGTTTGATCCTGCTCCCTTGTGGCTATGTGGGGGTAATGCAGCTTATATGTTTTGATCCTGCTCCCATGTATGTTATATGTTTGATCCTGCTCCCATGTGGCTATGTGGGGGTAATGCAGCTTATGCGCTTAATTTACTTAACACTGCTAGAAGCATTCCCTCTAGACGATCGTGCCAAGGATATAAAGGATCTCAACCTCCTCATGGATGACCTCCCTCTACAATGCAGCCTTGGAGTGTCCTGGGACATTGCTTTGGACACTTTCACATTCCAGGCCATGGACGACAACAAACCATTCACCCATAGAGGAGTGTTGTCTACGGTGAACAGCCTGTATGACCCCCTCAGCTTCTTAGCCCCCGTCACAATACAAGGCAGGCTGCTCCTCAGAGACCTCACCAAGCAAGCCGAGGACTGGGACTCACCCCTCCCTGGAAACAGGGAAGCTGAGTGGATCAGGTGGAGAGACTCATTAAAAGACCTTGAGGAGCTTCAGATCCCCGCACCTACACGTCTTTCTCTCCCTCTAGTACTCTCCTCAAGGAGCTTTGTGTCTTCGCGGACGCCTCTGCTACGGCCATCGCAGCAGTAGCTTCTCTGAAAGCCACCCCTGAGGAGGGATAGACGGAAGTTGGTTTTGTCTTTGGAAAAGCCAATCTGGCACCTCAACCAGACCTCTCTATCCCTAGACTGGAATTGTGTGCAGCAGTGCTTGCAGTTGAGATTGCAGAGTTGATCGTGGACCATATCACATACTACTCAGACAGCAAGGTAGTCCTTGGGAACATTCAAAATAAAGGAAGGCGGTTCTTCGTCTACTTGAACGACAGACTTCAATGAATACGACAGTCCACATCCCCAGACCAATGGAAGCATGTGCCAGCCGACCACAACCCAGCTGACCACGGGTCTATGTCCAGCCTTGCTTCGCAATCCATCTCCCCAACCTCTCAAAGCTCAAGAGACATTCAATCTTGTTAACCCCGCTTCCAACTCCGACCTACGCCCCGAGATTGCTGTGAACCTCACTGTAGTCTCTCGACACCTCACAGACCCCACACGCTTTGAGCGTTTTTCAAAATGGCCTCTCTCACCATCACAGTTGCACGTTTGATCCATATTGCCTGTTCTTTTGCCCTGCTGGCACAGAAGGGCAGCTGCAGAGGATGGCACATCTGTTCAAGGGGCCCCTCAGAAGAGGAGATGGGTAGAGCCAGGATCTTCGTGATGAAGACCGTCTAGCATGAGCTTTATGCAGAAGAGCTGAAGAGCATAGCCTCCGAACAAAGTCTCCCTCCTCGTAGCAGTGTATTGAAGCTACACCCTTTCATCGACAGCTATGGGCTTCTCAGAGTCGGAGGCCGCATAGCTCAGTCTAAGCTAGCAACAAAATAAACAAACTAGGGATGCACCGAATTTTCGGCCACCGAAAAATGGCCCAAAAGCGCATTTTCGGTTTCGGGCCGAAATACTTTTATCACCAAAACAACACGCCCGAAACAGACATTTGTGATGACGCAAACAAAAAGCGTGGCCAGCCCACGGTTGTCTGGATAAGGGCCAATATGTCTGCAGTGTGGATGTTTTTCAATGTTTCTGAGAAAGACCCACGGATAACGATTTGCAAACATTGCAATGGCTTGATTTTAATGAAGTTAGTACACAGTCATAGCCATAAATGCAATGGCACTAGGGTTGCCGGGGTGTGGACATTTTCACACTGAGTGATACACCGGTATTACCGAGTATAAACGGTATAAACTTTGAAACTAGGTCAACCGCCATCTTCAACTCTCTTCTCACACTCGGTGACGGCGTCTGGCAGCGGCCAATTCTCGGTGACAGCGTCTTTCTTATAACATTCTATATATAATAGTATAATATAATTGTATATGTAACCCAGGCCGTGCGAGCTCACGCCACTCCACACCCGGACTCTGCGTTGTGTTTGGTGTAGGTGTTGGGGGGGGTGCGGAAGGAGGGACACACGGATGGTTTTCTTGATTTATGGCTCGGACCACGCCGCCGTTTATTTCTCTCATTCACAGCTCAAACGTTCAACCTTACGGCAGAGAAACAAACAACTGACATAAGTAAAAAAAGAAAAAGAAAGAAGAGAAGGATTCACCTACGGCTAGCATTCTACCACAAAACATACGGATAAAACATAAGTACTTTACATTTACACAGAGCACCGTTTATGCAGCTTACCTTACGGCAGAGAAACAAACAACTGACAAAAATGGCGCTTGTGCGGGCGAATCCCTGCAACAAAACGGTGGCCTGTAAGGCCAAAAGGCCACAATCGCTAAACCGCTGAGGACCAACAACAACACAACAGCGCCATCCATGGTCGCGAAAAGGCAACTACCCTACATCCACCCCTTCTTTAATTGATGGCGTCTCAGTCATCATAACAAAATAAGCAAAATAAGGACCACCTATTAAACATAAACAAAGAGAACTGCCAAAATAAACATGTGAAGAATGAATAAGTGTGGTGTGCAGTGTTTTATGATGAAAATGTGTGCATGTACCCCCCCCATTAAGGTGGGTGCTTTTGCTGTGTTAAGCTACATGTGTCCTGCTGCTCTTCTTGCTTTGGCTCTCTGCCACAACTTCCATCCTCTCTCTATCTTCTGCCGATCCTCCTCTGACTCCACGACTCGTAGCTCACAGGACAGCTTTTTGGGGGGACGTCGATTTCTCGGCGCGTTCCTCCTCGGAACATTGGGCCTGGGAGGCAGGCTGGTGCCCCTGGCTGTTAAATGTCCCTCCTCTCCTTCACTCACTCGTCCCGTCTCTGTATCCACTTCCTCCAGTTCTGTGTGTTCACACTGTCCATTTATTGTCCCTGGTACACACTTCTCCACATTGTCCTCCGGGTTATCCACTTCCAAGTCCTCCACTCTGTCTGACTCCTCTCCGGCTTGCTCTCCCATGTCCTCTGTATTCTCCATCTCCATGTTCTCTGTATCCTCCATGTTCTCCTCTGTGTCCGGTTCTACCTCTCCTCTTGTCATCCCACCAGCCCGATCGACTGGAAGAAACATACACTGTGTGAGGAGATTGCGATGGACCACTCTCTCTGTGTTGCCATTTTCTGAGCGCACCACATACACAGGAATGCTGGGCTGCTTCTTCACCACAATGTATGGCCGGGGCTCCCACTTGTCTCCCAGTTTCTGCCGCCCCTCCACATGACACACTTTAACCAGAACTCTGTCACCTGGGTTGAAGACTTGACTCTTTGCTCTCTGGTCGTAATATTTTTTCTGTTGTCCCTTGGCTTGGTGAGAGGTCTGATTGGCCTGGGCATAAGCTTGTGACAGACAGTCATGCAGAGTCTGGACATACTCACTATACTCACATGGCTCATTAGTGGTCTGCAGCCCGAAGATCAGGTCGACAGGGAGCCGGGGATGCCTGCCAAACATCAGGTAATACGGCGTGTAACCAGTAGAGTCATGGCGTGTGCAGTTGTAGGCGTGTGTCATTGCATCCACATATTCATGCCACCGCGGCTTCAGGTGAGGCTCCAGTGTCCCAAGCATGTTCATGAGGGTGCGGTTAAACCTTTCAGTGGTTCCGTTGCCCTGGGGGTGATAGGGGGTTGTGTGGGTCTTGGTGATGCCAGTACACTTACACAGCTCCTTCACAACAGCACTTTCAAAATTGCGCCCCTGGTCTGCATGCAATTTCGCAGGGAAACCAAACCGACAGAAGAAGTTTTTCCACAGCACTCTGGCAACAGTGTTGGCCTTCTGGTCTTTAGTGGGGTACGCCTGTGCGTAGCGTGAGAAGTGGTCAGTGACGATGAGAACATTTTCTATGCCGCCCTTTGACCTCTCCAGAGTCAGAAAGTCCACACATACGAGCTCCATGGGGGCACTGCTGTGAATGCTGACCAGGGGAGCCTTTACTCCTGCAGTTGGGGTCTTTCTCAGGCAGCACCTCTCACACTGCTCACACCAAGCCTTCATCTCCTGGAACATGCGTGGCCAATGAAATCTCTCTCTTATCATCTGCACAGTCCTCTCCAAACCTAAGTGCCCTGAGTCATTGTGAAGAGCCGTCTTGACTGATTCACGCAGCTTCTCTGGCAGTACTAGCTGCTCCACTGCTCCCCTTTGGCTGTCTCGGATGCGGCGGTACATGATACCATCTCTGATCACTAACCTCCTCCACTCCTTTAAGAGAAGGCACACCTGCCCACCACCACTGATCCTCTCGCTGCGGCTCGGCTTCTGGTCGAGACTCTTGTAGTGCAGGACAGGGCCGATGACAGGATCTTCTTTCTGCCCTGCGCGGATCTCCTGTTTCGTCATGGCAGGCAGTGACTCCACTCCTATGTCTCTGTAGGGCTCATTAAGTGTGGGGGGTTCAGACTGGGGTTTCTCTGAGGCAGACGTGCTCCTGGCTGTGGGGTTTACTGGGGTCCTGTGTGGGCCTGTTCCACACACCATGCCTGGGCTCACTGGACCTCACCTGCTGGGGGCACGTTTGCAGGACCTCGGTGACCTCCTGGTTGGACATACGGGAGAGGGCATCCGCGTTAGCGTTGCTCTGGCCCCTCCTATACTGGACATCGAAGTCAAAGGCAGCCAGCCGAGACACCCACCGCTGGCCCGTAGCATCTAGCTTTGCAGAGGACATGACATATTTAAGAGGGTTATTGTCTGTCTGGACTGAGAATCTACGCCCATAGAGGTGGTCATAGAATTTGTCACCGCCCATTTTAAAGCGAGGAACTCGAGTTTGTGTGCAGGATATCTCGTCTCAGCTGGACTCAAACCCCTGCTGGCGAATGCTATGACCCTCTCTGCTCCACTCTGAACTTGCACCAAGACGGCGCTGAGCCCCTCCCCTGAGGCGTCCGTCTGAAGGACAAAAGGCAGGCTGTAATCAGGATAGCCCAGGACTGGAGCGGTCGTCAGCCTTTCTTTCAGGGTCTGGAAAGCCTCTTCACAATCACAAGTCCACAAGAAGGGTGGGTCAGGTGCCAGACTTTTCTTCCCGCCTCTTTTCTTCTTCCTCGGGTCACCAGTAGTGAGGCGGTACAAGGGAGCAGCTAGGGCGGAGTATCCACTCACATACCGGCGGTAATAACCAGCGAACCCCAGGAATTGCAGCACTTCCTTCCGGTTTGTGGGTCTCACCCAGTCCTTAACCCTGTTGATCTTCTCCGGGTCTGTCCGGACTCCCTCAGCAGACACCAAGTGACCCAGATACTGCACTTCCTGCCTCATCAGCTGGCATTTGGAGGGTTTTAACTTCAAGCCATGCCCCTGGAGCCGATCAAACACCAGCTGCAGCCTCTCCAGATGCTCATCAAAAGTTTTGGAGAATATGATGAGGTCATCAAGGTAAATCAACAGGTGAGTGAAGTTCAGATCTCCGAAGCAGCAGGTCATGAGTCTCTGGAAGGTGGAGGGGGCGTTCTGCAGTCCAAAGGGCATCCTGTTGGCCTCAAACAGCCCCATCGGTGTGCTGAATGCTGTCTTGTATTTGTCATGCTCCGCCACCTCCACCTGCCAGTAACCCGACGTGAGGTCCAGTGTAGAGAAGAACTTTGCTTGCCCCAGAGCTTCCAGGGCCTCTTCTATTCTGGGCAGGGGGAAGGCGTCTCTTGTGCTGCAGGAGTTTAACTTTCTGTAGTCAATACACAACCTTAAAAAGCCGTCCTTCTTGGTCACAAGCACTACAGGTGAAGCATACGGACTCTTACTGGGCCTGATGACTCCTGTAGCCTCCATCTCAATCAACAACTTTCTCACATCTTGCCACTGTGCTGGGGGAATCTTGCGATAAGGGAGCCGAAAAGGCTTGGAATCAACTAGAGGGATGTCGTGGCTGCACTGTCTTTTGTGTGGCCATAATCCATGGGATGCTGGGAAAACACACTTACATTCCTCTCCACAAGATCTTTAAGGAGGGAGCGCTGGTGCTCATTCTCAACTGCTGCTTCACCCAAGTCCACTCCACAGCTCGCCACAACCTGATCCAGACTCATGCACGTCTCTTTGCTCTTGCTCTCGTGACATTGGCCCTGCTTTTTGTCTGAAAAGTCCACCACGCTGTTCACCAGGGAAACTTTGGCCAGATGTGTGTGAGGCTTGATGGTAATAGTCTGCTGGGACAGGTTCATTACCCTGACAGGGGCACATCCTCTCTTTACAACAGGCGACTAAGAGGTCTTGGGGGAGCTGCAGGGAGGAGTGACCTTCAATCATTGCAGTGTAAGTCTTTCTTCGTGGGCCAGCCTTTATCTTGCACATTAAATCCATCTCTTTTCCCCCAGGAATGTGTACCTTGCGGCCAGTGTACACAGCAGGGCCCACCACGTCATCCACATCATTATGTTCTATGCCCCCAATCTCCAGCAGAGAAGTGTACCACTCTGGATGGCTCTGCTTGGACCTGGTGGAGAAACTGTCTGGCATAGGTTGCTCGAGATGGGGTTCTGGAGGCACGGAGGACATTAGTTCCCACAAGCAGAGGGACAGAGGAGCGATACTCAGAGTCAGTTACAACAAAAAGCTGGCACATTCTTGAACTCTTTTCCCAACACAGTCAAGTTGATGCGCAGGACACCATGGTAAGTTACACTCTGACCGGCTGCACCTTCAATGGGAATTTTAGAGGGCTGGAGCTTTTGTGTCTGGAGGATGGGGTGGTTGCACCAGTATTGGTGTGTAATACTGGTTATCTGAGAGCCTGAGTCAATGAGCGCTCTGCACTTCATTCCATTGACTTCCACCTCCCCCTCATTCCTGGGGCCCACTAAAGGGGTATCCTCTTCTCCATCACCAGTCTTGCTCACCGGCAGTGGGGGGTCTTGCTGCTTGCCCATAGTCGCCCCGGTGACCATGGGCTCTAGCCGTTTAAAGGCAGAGTGGGGTGAGGTGTGGTCCCTTCTGCAGGGGTCATGGGCTGAGGTTGTTGGGCCCATATCTGATTGGGATCTGGGAAGACTGCTCTGCAAACCCGGGCTATATGTCCTTGCTTCCCACAACGGTAGCATGTGACAGCTGAAGTCTGGGTTGTGGGTCCGGGGGGCGGCCGGGCTCTTGGTGGGGGGACAGGGGCAGAGAAGGGAGCAGCCATTCTTGATTCAAGGTGCGCCAGCTTAGCCATCTGCTCCTCTTGACAAAGGGCTAATTTCTTGACGAGATCTGTTAGCTCTGACCACTCTGATGTATGTTTAGCTTTGTCTGTCTTCATATTTAAAGTACACTCTGATGCACCTGGACTGTGCATAGGTTTCTTGAACTTGTAATGACTGGAACTTTTTTTGTCTCTTTTGCCAGATTCTGAGCTCATCTTGCAGCTGCCGAAGCCTCAGAAGCCGAGGTTTTCATCTGGAGGCATCCTCGATGATCCACCTCCTCCTCATTTATCCCTTTAGAAATGTCGGGTGAGTTACTGTCAGGTCCCAGCAGGGAAAGCTTGCCCCCTCTTTGGGTTTTTCTACAAGCTCGCAGTTGCTCTAACTGCTATAGGCATAAGAAGCAGGCCAGACTCCCTGGCCTTGGAGCTGGCCCACTTCATCAGAAGTCGGCCAGTGGTCCAGGGAGCGCCTGTGTGTCCAGCCGTACTCTGCCCCAGCTCTTCAAATGCCGTTCTCGAGGGGTTTGGTTATGGGGGGGTAGATTCTCAGGAATCAGCTGTCCTGGCCTCACCACTCAGGTGACGTACCACAGTGGAGAAGCGGAGATGGGGCGGGAGCTCTATTTCTCCAGGAGGATATTGCATGTCACGAAACCCAGTCCTTCTAAAGCCATCTTGGCTGTCTAGTCGTTTACCATGAAGAACTTGGACATTTCTTCACGCTGATAGTCTTGCAGGAAAACTGCCAAGGGCCTGCTGGTGGGGGGCTTGCGGTGGGCTGTAGGCTCTGACAGGGCGTTTTAGAGGTGCAAGCAGTGCTGGATGGAAGATGGAGACAGGAGGGCGTGTTGGGGGACTGCATCTGGATACATGCTGACTTGAGGGACTGAGGCAGGGGGCTGTAGATAAAGCGTGGGCTCTGGGTGTGCGGGAGAAGGTGTGTAGTTTGAAAGTCAGCGTGGGCAGCATTCAGAAGAGGTGGGCGCAGCTGAAGTGGGGCCCTGCACCTGGTGCAGCATATGATCCGGGGAATCGTGAGCATGGGTGTGCAGCAACTTGTGACAGGTGCAACTGGGGAGTTTGTCCATAGTCTGTGCCTTGGAGGTCTGTTCAGGCTGTACAGGGTTATTCATAGTGTCATGTGTGTGTGGGGTTGGGAAACTCAGCATGGGGGGCGTTGGGTGCGGTAGGGAACAGTAATCGCTGGTGGGGGAACCTGGGGCCTTTGGCTGAGTAAAATCTTGGCGTTGGTAAGGGAACAGCATGGCTGGTTCATGGTGGCTGCTGTACTGAACTGTGTCTCTGGAAGTTGGGATATCGGGACTTGAGGTGGCGGGTGACTGTGGGGCTTGCACACTGGTCTGGGGCAGAGGAGGAACAGGGCATGGTATGTGCACAGCCGGCTGGAACACTGGGGGAGTTGCCTTGGGGTTACATGCGGGCTGGTAATGTGGACGACTTGGGCTGAGCTGCACGGGTAATCAAGTATAGGGGGACAGAAATGGGGGTGATGGGGTGAGCTGTGCGCCCAGTCAACGTCTGTGGGCCAGCCCGACTGGAGTGTGGTACTGCAAGCTGCGAGTAAGGGGAACCTGAGGAAGCTGGGTGTTAGCTTTCGACCTCACAGATGGTGTTGGTGACTGGGGCAGCCTCCTTCCTGGGGAAAGAGGTAATCGCGTTCTGCTGGGAGTATAGCTGTGGGTTTGTCTGCAGGCAGCAGGGGATGGGGTGGGGCCTGAATGTTGCCTGCAGTCAGACACTTGCTTCAGTGAGAGTCCTGCATGGTCACTGCTCATCCTCAATATTCCTCGTTGTCTCAGATTTAGAGCAGCAGAATAAAATGTATGTGTGTGGTGCGAATTGATGTGTTAGCTTGACTGGTGAATGGTGTAGCTGTGTTTGAATGTAATAACAAATAAAATGTGTGGCAGGCAACGAAATTATCACTTAATAACCCAAAACTCAACAAATCAGTAATTCAAGCCGAAAACGTGATTACAAGACTATCCTATGTTCCAGTCAAGAGAATATGAACTGAGAAAAACAACAACACTTTGCTTAATCAACCATCACAAATTTACTTATAGAAATGTTCAACAGCTCGATATTCAGTTTAGGTACTGTTAGCTTTAAGACTTTTTTTTTTGTCTCTCTTTAAATACATGGAAATGTCTTAAATGGAAACAGCAAACAAAGATAGATGCACTTCAACTTTCAAAGGATATGCTGGATAGGATGAAGATCCTGGCAATGCACCTTCACAGGAATAACTCAGTTCGTCACACACAGTTCAGTACGGCGGCGGCGTTGAGGGGCTGCGGCCAGCCTCGCTTCCTCTTCGGCCTCGGAGCGCCACAAATCCGGGTCACGGCACCAAATCAGATGTAACCCAGGCCGTGCGAGCTCACGCCACTCCACACCCGGACTCTGCGTTGTGTTGGGTAGGTGTTGGGGGGGGTGCGGAATGAGTGACACACGATGGTTTGTCTTGATTTATGGCTCGGACCAAACGCCGCCCGGTTTATTTCTCTAAGTCTAACCAGCCAACGTTCACCTTACGGCAGACGAAACAAACAACTGACAGTAAGTTCATAGAAAAAGAAAAGAAGAAGAGAAGGGATTCACCTACGGCTTAGCATCTACGCTGACAAACATACGGATAAAAAACTAAGTACTTCATTTACACAGAGCACCGTTTATGCAGCTACCTTAGGCACGAGAAACAAACAACGACAAAAATGCGGCTTGTGCGGGCGAATCCCTGCAACAAAACGGTGCCTGTAAGGCCAAAAGGCCACACTCGCTAAACCGCTGAGGACCAACGACCACAACAACAGCGCCCCCATGTGCGAAAGGGCAACTACCCTACAATATATATGAATTTCGGCCCAAAGCTCTGTGTGCCTCCGGATGGTGCCGTAAGCGCGGGAGCTCTCGTGGGTTGGGCTTCACGCGGTTTTGTTCCGGCGTTGTCTATGGTTACCTATCTTGCGTGTTTCCACCGCAATATTGGTAGCCATCTTATTAGGTTGTGTATGTGTGTGTGTGTGTGGTGTGTGTGTTCGTGTGTGCTGTGTGTGGTGTGTGGTGTGCTGTGTATGTGTGTGTGTGTGTGTGTATCAGTGTCTATATATCCTAGGCCTACTCTAATGATATATATATAGTCTATAGTATATATATTAATATTATATATTATATTATCTATAATATATGTATTATCGGTATATATATGTATGTATTATGTATTAATAATATGATACGTATATATATATATAATATAATAATATATATATATATATATATCTATAAAAAACAATAAAAAAAGGAAAGAGAAAAAGCAAGCCCAATGTACTAATTATATGGGAGGAGGAGAGAGCGGTGTTTCGTTTTTCGGTTCCGGCTGGTTTCCTCATTTTCGGTTTGCGGTTTCGGCCAAGAAATTTTCATTTCGGCTGCATCCCTATTAGACAAGCCCCTCATCATCCCCTGGCTGGCATGTAATACCTCGCAACCGCTGTTACGCCACGTCCACAGCTAACGCGGTCCAACACCCACCTCTAGTGGCCGTTGTCGTAACTGGTCCTCTCCCCACCCCACCGTGTCTCCTATCTCCAATCACGCATCCCCTACTTCAGCGTGGATCTCCGACCAGTCGCGCCAGTTCGTCGTTTACTCAATCATCACGTTAGTATCGGTCGACAGCGTTATTTGAATATCTGATCCCGCAGCCTGACCCCTTGGTAACCCATCTCTCCCCTCTCTAGTTCTCCCTCCCAGACCCCTCTGCCTGACTACCCGCCTTCGTCTTGATCCTCGCCTTCTGACCTCTCCTGCCGGTCCTGATCCTGTCGGCCTGTCTGACCTCTCCTGCCGGTTCCTGATCCTCTCGCTGTCTGACTCTCCTTCTGTTCCTGATCCCGCGCTGGCTGACTCTCCTTTCTGGTTCCTGATCCTCGCCTGTCTGACTCTCCTGCCGGTTCTGAGCCTCGCCTGTCTGACTCTCCTGCGTTCTGATCCCGCCTTCTGACTACTCCGTGGTTCTTGCATCCATGCTTGTCTGGACTATCGGAATAAACCCATCTTCCCTCCACTCGTCTCAGTACTTCTGTGTTCAGCGCTTGGGTCCTACCTGTTCGTACCCTTCAAGTACGAACTGCACTATGGACCCGCTGAACGCAAGCTTCCGCCTGTGATCTCCCGCAGGGGAACACTCTAGGTCAACACGACCAGGCGTCTAACAGAGGTTACACACCACCTCCGTGAGCTGACCGCAGGCTGTCCACTCCGGTCCTTCCGTTCTCGACATCCCCATTCCCACCCCCGCCTACTTCGGCTTCTCCCCGGGAACGTTTCATTCCCACCCTGCCGGCTCACCGCGGGGATCTAGGGTCTTGTCGGTCATTTCCTGCTCAGTGCCTCTCTGGTGTTTGAGATGCAGCCCAGACCCTACTCCACGGACAGGTGCGGATCCCTACCTGTCGGTCTCTCTGCGGGGGGAGGCTTCCGCCTTGGGGAGCGGTCCGTGTTGTGAACGCGGTTCGCGGTCTGCTCCTGACTTCGACGCCTTCTGTCCGAGAAATGCGCGAAGTTGTTCGACCACCCGTGCGGGCTAGAGCCACTCCAACGTCTCCCTGCATTCTGCGCCGGGATCCGCCGCAGCGTGCCTCCTTCGCGGTCTGAGTTCCGGACCTCGCGGCTGAGAGCGTTGGAAAACGAGGAGGCACTCGCAGGGTTTTTTGAACGCTGCTGTCGAACGAAGTTAAGGACCAGCTGACCTCTGGGAGGAGGCCGCCGGATTGGACCAGCTGATCTCGCTTCGCTTTTCGGGTGGACACATAGCTACGCGAGCGCGCGCAGCGAGATAAAGGGCAACATTCGAGCTCTGTTCACTTGCCGCTTCCAGTCTGTGCGCAGCTCCCCGGTTCCCTCTTCCGGTCTTCCTTCCGCCTCGCAACGAACGGGTCCCAATGGGTCCCCCGAGCCCATGCGATGGATCGCCACAACTCTCTCCGAGGAGAGGGAACGACGCATATGCGCTCACGGAGCTTTGTCTCTATTGTGGGCTATCAGGCCACCTCCGGTCTGGATGTCCTGCCCTCTCGGCGGAAAAAGAACGGGCCGCCGTAACTCGAGGTATTCTGGCGAGCCGCTCCGTAATCCTTTGGTTCTCCCGCCCCGTCCTGGAGGCGGTCCTTGCCAGTGGAAAACAGTACCAGACCATTCGCACTCTCTACCTCCTGACTCCGGGGCGGATGAAGCATTTAATCGATCGGGAGCTGGTTCGTTCGATTGGGATGACAGCCGGTCCCTCTATGACTTACCCATTGAGACCCAGGCTACTAGATGGGAGGACGCTCACACGCGGGTGGAGCACCGTACTGTTCCCAATAACCTGCTCGTGTCAGGGAATCACCAACGAGCTCATTTCCCTCTGTGTTTCTAGTCCCTCTCCGCTCTGCGTCCTGGTAATCCTCTGGTTCCAGACAACACAACCCCCAAGTCGATTGGAGAACGGACGAGTCCATTCATGGAGTAGCTCCTGTCTGTCCAGTGCTTGCGGTCCGCTCCAGTCTCCTCGGCCGCCACTGCGACCCGCAGTGCTCCCATCCTGACCTGTCTCCGTCCCGGAGGAGTGACCTACGACGTCGGGCGTGTTCAGCAGCTCTATGCATTAGATCACTGCCCGGCCTCACCGTCTTACTGACTGCGCCTACTTGATCCCTTCCCGGAAGCGCCCCCTGGCGAGTTCGTCTGTTCAACGTCTCTCCGTCCCGAACGGGAGTAATGGTAGGAGTACATGGGGGAGTCTCTCGCGGCTGGACTCATCCGTCCCTTCCCTCCCTGTGGGAGCCCCGGGTTTTTTCTTTGTTGGAAGAAGGATGGTTCACTGCGACCCTGTATTGACTACCGTGGCCTGAACGACATCACGGGGAGGAACAAGTCCGCCCTTGCCCCTCATCAGTTCGCGCCTTTGTCCCTTCTCCACGGCAGCCTCTGTCTCTCAAAGCTGGATTTACGCAAACGCACTTACCATGGTCCGCATCCGGGAGGGGGACGAGGG
>OLKM01002123.1:12112-32112 GCA_900291075.1 Melanogrammus aeglefinus
CAAATACACAGAGGATGAATAAATTAAATTAATTAAATTAAAATGTCTACATCGTTTTGCTATTTACAGTATGTCTTGCGCGGTCACCATTTTAATCAAAGCCCTTGGGTACATCGGAAACACGAGGTACACAAAATGCAGAACCTTAGTGTGTCCGAACTTGTACTGCGTGTGATCCACATCGATGGAGCCGAGCAGCTTCTCAGCAGCCCTTCCTTGTTGTCCATGACACGGCCCTCGGAACAGCCAACTGGCATTCAGAATCACTGTACCTGTGGGATTTGACATTAAACCTTACTCCACTTGATTTATCGTTTACTATATTGGTACCCCAATTTATTATGATACATATTCTAGGTAATTTCTTCTTTGCCCATTTCCCCTACATATGACATTTTAAATATAGTACACATGCAATCAAATTATAATTTTGCTTGCTGTATTTTAGCAACTTTAATTCTTACCTCATCATATCTTGCTTTAGAATAGAGCTTGGTTAAGCTTAGTTAGCTTATGTTGTCTTATCTTGGATAGCTTTTGTTTGACTGAGCCATTGCCATCTATGAGAGTGCTGTGTACCTCTGTTTGAAGTCCCCGTAAGAGGATCCTGCTGGGGAACCCCTTCCTGCAGATTCGGATGCCCTCCAGCACCCCGTTACAGCGCAGCTGGTGGATGACCAGTGAGTTCTCCATCACACCTGCACGACAAGTTAGGAAACAAACATTACAACTGCTGTGACTAGATGTGTCCTTTTAAAATTAATTGTATTCAAAGCTATGTGTAGTGAATTCAGATACATGATAGTAATGAGGAGGTAAGGGTTAGGACTAGTGTACCCTGACACCCACCCTTCTCATTAATGGGCCTGTATCTGAATCTGTAGGGGTTAGGGCTCATTAGGCTGTAGACATTGGGAATCTGACCCAGTACCTTTCACTAGCCTCCAGGCCCCGTTATCAGTTTGTCCTATGTTTCTGTAGTGGTGCATTGCACATAGTGAATGTCATTATAAAGCAGGTAGGGGTTAGGGGGCATCTTGCTCAGGTATGCCTTCAGGTAGACTGCAGATATTGTGGTTTCTGTGTTTTCCTATTTGGGCGTTTGCTCACCGGGTTTTTTGCTCTCATTGGGAATCAAACAGCGCACAAAGTGAGGGTGGGTGGTTCTCAGGTTGGTCATGAGCTTCCCAAGGTTCTCCTGAAGAACAACAACAACACAATCATCGTCAGAGGTTAAAATGTTTAGCTGATCTAGTAGTCGTTATTTCAGATTTAAGTGTAAAGTTTAATGTCCAGGAAAGCTTGAGGGAATGAGACGCGTTTGCGTTTCTTTATAGTGAGCTTAAATCTAACTTTAAAAATCTTTAACTATTTTGTATCCATTCAAATCAGGTTTATAGCTTTGAATGTTAAATTACTTAGAGCTTTGATTAAGCATTAAGCAATAAAGCATTAAGCTCTTAATTAGAATTTACCTCTAACTTATTACACTTTTTTGTATTCCTTCAAATCAGGTTTTCAGCTTTGAATGTTGAATTGTCATTATCATTGACTTGATGGTGACAGCTCAGAGAGTACCTGCGATGGATAATCTAAGATGAGCGCTCACCCTGAACAAGGCGGACACCGTCTGGAAGGAGGCTCCCTTTTTCTTGGCTCCCTTCTTGGCGCCGTTTCCCACTGCTTCACATTCAAAACAACTTTCACCATCATTTCAATTACAGAAAGATTCACTTATTTTCTCCTTGTAATTCACCAATGAGTTCTTTGCACCTAAGCCTTTATGTCCGGTAATGTAAAATTACAAACAATACCAGTGCATGCATTTCTCAGACGCAGGGGTGGCCCAACCCTGGCACTTTTAATGTCCTGCTTACCAATTGAAACACACACAGAACTCAAATGTCTTGTAACATTATTTGAGCCCAGGGGATTGGTTATCATTACCGTCTGTCGCAGAGAAGCTTGCGTACAGCATGGACAGTATCCGGACCGATGACTTCTGGTAGAGCTGCACCACTGACTCATTCAGAGGGTCCTTGTTTCTTGTCCAGCCAGCCCGAGATGTTGTAGTCCACTGTGCCGGCGTAGTGGAACAGGGAGAAAGTGGGGCCTCTGGCTTGCCCTTCACAGCCTTGGGCTTCAGGAAGCAGCCGTTCTTGCCCAGGTGCTGGTCGTACAGCTTGTTCTTGAAGGACAGGTCGGATGACTTGGGGAACATGCACTCTCTCCTCGAGGAATGGAGAAGATGCCCATCGGCTGAAGACATAGAAGAAGAAGATAGAATGGATTGATACACTGTTAGATAGTTCATGTTTAACTGGTGGATTGTGGTGGAGGTCCCCTTTTCAACATTAGTTGGTCTGAGTTAAAAGTGTCTGTATTGTTTGAAACAGTGCAGTTTACCTTCTCGATGAGCTCGATGCAGGCTGCCAGGTCCATGCCAAAGTCAATGAACTCCCAGTCGATGCCTTCCTTCTTGTACTCTTCTTGCTCCAGCACAAACATGTGGTGGTTGAAGAACTGCTGGAGCTTCTCGTTGGTAAAGTTGATGCACAGCTGTTCCAGGGAATTGAACTGGAAATAAAAACACATCAATCAGAATTTGGTTCAGGTTCTAGTATCATATAAGAATAGTTCAAGACGATGTATGCCAAATACCTGAAATCGTACATCTGAATCTTGTTCTGATTCATTTACTTTTTAGCAGACAATTTTCATGCCAACTGACTTGCATGGAATTGTCTTGCAGGGAATGTCATGAAAGGAATAGGCCAAGGATGAGACATCTCGGCTCAAAGATGTCTACAGGTAGACATTTCAGTTTTGAAACCGGAACATTTGGCTGGGAGTCAACACATTAACCACCAAAAGACTATCCTGTCCACCCTAATACTACAAGGCCTACGTCAAATATCTCGAAGCCGGCGATATCCAGGACGCCGATGAAGTGCTGCCTGGGCTGTCTGGTGTCCAGCTGCTGGTTGATCCGGCCCACCATCCATAAGAACATCTTCTCGTAGACGGACTTGGCAAGGGCTCCGATAGAGTTGTACACCTAAAATATGGAAATAAGAAATCATGTGCAATCACTGCATTAGGGGAGTCGGTTAGACCTAATGGGATGGAGCCCAGGGCAATCAATCTGAGAGTCAAACGCCAAGATTGACACTATCCTTATCTCACTAAAGGCCTACTCCCTTAGGGTGGACAGTTAGATGAGTCGGAGTAGTAACTTTCATTCAATTTAACTTCCTGTATGTAAGTAGCCTACAGACAGGTGCTAGTGCAAATCCTGTGTTGCAGTCTGGTGGGTAGTGCCTCGCTCAACTGCTGACAGACAGGTTAAATTATGTTTACTAAACAAACAGCCCTCAGTTATGGGGATCAAACCATCAACCTCATCTTTGTCTTTGTCTTTGTCTCACCTGCTGAACATTCTGTCCCTTGGTGACGTACTCGTTGCCAACCTTGACTCTGGGGTAGCAGAGGTTCTTGAGCAGGTCAGCTGAGTTCAGGCCCATGAGGTACGCTGCTTTGTCAGCCTCTGGACCGTAAAGCAGGAGAAGAATATGATAACTATGGATCCACCTGGTCCTAATTCAAGTCTGACACCAAAGCGACACAGCGAAAAGTTGTTATATTCTCTGAACACTGAAAACTCGAACATATTTCTGAGGCGTCAGGTCTAAATGATCCAGTCTTTACTTTACTATTTGGTATTGGCAGCAGTAAAATCCATTCCCTACAGTAATACAAAACACATTATGTGGGAATACTTATAGAAGTTGAGTTATTAGTATTGAATAAACAGATGATAAGTCACCCTGTGTGCCGTCGGGCTCCCCCTGCTCCTCTCGCTGTTTCTGCTTGAACCTCATGTTCCCAAAATGCATCACTGCGCCCACCATCTTGTAGATGCCGGCTTTCTCCTCAGCAGAGAAACCCAGGATGTCAATGGCTTCCTGTCAAAACAAAAAGGTTGCTGCTTGAGAATGGAAGATGGATTAAAGCTAAGCTAAATATCTATCTGCTAAGCTAACATAATTCACCCTTATGTACATGTTCATGCATTGATTTCACTAGAATGAATGTGTTCATACATCGGTGGCCATCAGCTCGTCTGCGTCATTGATGCTCTTCACGGTGATCTCCCCCTGGCTGATGAAGGAGAAGTCGAACGGGTTGGTGGTGATGAGGAGCAGATCTGGAACACCAAGCACATCAAGTACCAACTCATTTATCTATCACGTGTGTATGTGTGTTTGTGTGTGTGTAGCCTATTACCAATAAGCTCAGGTTTCTTGTTGCAAGTCAGCTGATAAAAGATGTGGTAGCTACGCTCCGCTGCTAACTGAAACGTCACTCTCGATTTCTCCAACAGATCTGTGCCAATAAAGTGTAGAAAAACGTAAATGAAAAGACAATTAAATGGGATAATTGTATAAAGAGTAGTATAACATTAAATTATAAGAATATATTATGAAGTCGGACTTACATGTTTCAATATCAGCTGAAGAAAGTTTTCCAGTTGTGCCAAAGTGTATTCTAATGAATTTACCCTATAAAAACATGATGAAGAATTAACCATGTTAAATTCATTATCTTCAATGTTCAATATTTTAATAATAGCATTTATAATATGATGTATATGAAAAGCTGTTTGTCTGTAAACGGACTCACAAAGCGAGAGGAGTTGTCGTTTCTGACAGTCTTGGCGTTACCGAAGGCCTCCAGTAGGGGGTTGGCCTGGATGATTTGATCCTCCAGGGTTCCCTGTTAAAAGTAGCATTCTTCCTTGTTTAGAACAAACACGGGGTAGAGGACTTAATTGACTCTTGATAAAAAAACGTTGCAAAAAAAACAAAATGGAGGCCACCTTCATTTTGCTGGCCTCCTTCTTCTTGTCCCCAGAAACTGCGATTGTTGCAAAGTACTGGATGACACGCTTGGTGTTTACAGTCTTTCCCGCACCGGATTCTCCACTATAAACAACCAAATAACAAGGAAAAAAAAAATTTAATCCCTGTACATGCTTACATTTGTGACGGGAAGTCTAGAAAATAATACCTACGTGATAAGAATAGACTGATTCACACGATCTGTAGAGAAAAGGAACATGAGTTAACAACGGAAATGTAAGCCATTTGATTCACCAAACACCCTATTTAATCCCCCTCAGCAGTAAGTCCAGTCAACGTGCCTGTGAGCATTAGCTGATAGGCATTGTCCGAGAGTGCAAAGATGTGGGGAGGGACCTCCATCCTCTTCTTTCCGCGGTACGCCTGGACCACCTCGGGGTTGTAGACTGGCAGCCATTTGTAAGGGTTCACCGTCACACAGAAGAGGCCAGAGTAAGTCTACAGAGATGGAGAGAAGAACACTGAGGATGTCTACAGAGATTGAGAGAAAAGACAGAGGAGGTCTACAAAGAAGTTACGAGTTTCAGAACTTTATTGTCCATTTGAAAGGATAGAAAATTCTCGCATCTCAAAAAACACCAAATGGAAAGTTGAGAAGACAACAGATAGAGTAGGACTAATTAAATGGAGAAAAGATCAGAGGAGGCCTACAGCGGAAGGACAACAGAGTAGACCTACAGAGATGAAGCAGGGACCCATTGATTTGTTAATCGCTTAATAATTCACCAGAGTAACTCATTCGCTAATAGCATTAGCATTCAGAGGCTGGTTTCAAGTTATGCTTTCAGAGTGTTTGATTAATATTTAATCAGTGCAATCAAGCCTGGTTAATAATATTAAATATAGACTGCATTGCAAGAATATATTCTAATATATTCTGTTCTTGATACAAGTGAAAATATAAATGTTAAGGCACTAGACACCATAGTTTCAAAAGTCCCGCTCCACTTTTCATCATTGTCTCCTTCTGTGTTTCTGCGTGTGCGCTGCTTACGTAGATCATCCAGGCGGCGTAGCGCTCCTTCAGGTTGTACAGCACGGCGGGCTCGTGGAGGTGGGTCATCATCACCATGTCCTCGATCTTATCATACTTGGGGGGGTTCATGGGGAACACCTGGTCCTCCCTCACCACCAACGTCTGGGGAGACACCCCACCAAGCAGAACAAGATTCAAAAGCAGACCCCAGGATTTTTAAAGAAGTCAATGCATAGAGTTATAGATCCTAACGATCAGAATGCAGAGATAATGACGTTTTTTACATGTTTTTGTTTTTTTTACATAAACACATTTGGCAGACTCATTAATCACAGGGTTTGCAGGTCAAACAATTAAAGCCCGCAATCAATATTAGAACAAGCTCAGCAATTCCCGTTGCTCCAAAGGTTCTGCACACATACGTTTAAGACAATCTTTTGGACAGAGCTACTGTATACGAATCAGAAATATTTTTTGTGTTTTGCAAGTGAGTGACCACAGGAGATCACAGGAGAGTCCATCGCAACAAAATTTGTTACAAACTGCTACAGCAGGTACGTAGGTAACCTACTCTGTCATCCAGGGTTTTGGCTGTGACTTTGCCGTCCGCCCGGTCCCGGACTTCGGCCTTCACGTACAGCTCCTTTTCCTCGCTGACGAAGCACGCCCCCCTGCTGTCGAAGGGCCGCGACTGGGCCTCGATGCGCTCCTTCTCAGACTTGCGGAGGTATTGGGCGGCTTCCCCAAACACGGACATTTCCCCGTCGGTGCTCATGGTTAAATCCTGAAGGCGAAGATCTGGGAAGAAACATTCTATAGCTATTATCTTTTCAGTGATTCAGAGTATGTTTGTATCCTGATATCCAGACTTGTGTGTGTACAGCCAAAAAAAGACAACCTTACAGTGAGTCTTGGTACATTTACAGTATGGAATATGAAAAAACGACAATGGTGAAAAATAAACGTGGCATTTTACTGAAATGGAATAGAAACCGGTAACAAGAAATCAATAGCATTAGATCAAAAGAGACAGAGAGCCCGTTGGACCTACCTTGATGCAGAAGGAATACATTGCTGTAACCGCAGAGTCCCTTTTATACTGCACCAGTGTCATCATCACCAAAGCCTTTAAAGTCTTAGTCAGATAACGTAGATAAAGTCCCCCCCCCTTACACCATTGTACTCGCCCTGTAAAGCCCTTCTTTTTTTACACAGCCCCTGTTCTGCTGGGGTTACGCACGCCTGCTCCTCGCCACCACGGATCAGTTAATTAAGGGCCACTTGTAGTTGCGGTTATATATAGTGGTAAACATCGTCTGCACCTTAATGGAAGTCAACTGGACGCATTCCAAACACAGGCGACCCGGGGCTTGCGCTATGCTAATCCAGACTGTGAGTCCGTTAGATAGTACTGAATCAAGACATGAGGATATTTTGTTGATCCACTATCTAAGTAGTAATGGTAGTGTTTTACATATGAGTACGTTAAGAGTTGGTGCTTGTGAACACACACATTGATCAATCGGCTTACTGTGTTAGGGACAATAGTAGCTGTGGCATTTAGTGTGTTCTAGGTTGTTGATTGGTGTGTGAGATAATTGGAAATCCGGAATTCCGTCATTGGAAATCCGTGAGAATATAAAAGGTTTAGCTTGGATCTGTCTGTGAAGGCACATAAAGGGTTCACAATGATTGATTTTTTTTTACAAAGACTACCCAAAAGAGTAGGTCATATTGATTAGTTCGGTGGGGCAAATTTGGATAAATCAATGCATGTATTTTTGTGCTGCATTCCATTTTTACGGAGCATTCGGAATACATTTTCATTGAGTTGTCACGGTTTTCCTGAAGATTCTTAGGAACCAACAGTCCAATATGGCCGGTATTGGAAGAAGGTCTATAACGACTCAGTACCAGTACAGAAGCCTGACCTGCATCCATCGAACCCCAACTCAGGAGGCAAAATATGCTCCTCTAACACCTTGCTTGTTTTGAATGTCTGAAGTTGGCCTCACATTAATTAGGGCCGAACTCCAGCTAGTCTGCGCGGTGATTAGGCAACGCGGCAGGCAAAAAGTAGACAACCCTTTCAAGCAGGATTTAAACAGGATTGATTTTCTTTATTACTGACGACAGCTGGTATGGAAACGCTGGCCATCAAAGCCTTAAGAGACCTACAGCTGTTGTGCAGAGACAAGTCGGGCCGTCGTTACAGAGTTGGCAAGTCATAAGCCCTTGAGAGTTGCTGGAGCTACCGGATAGGCTTTTTATCATGCCGACCTCAACCAATTACAGAGAGGCGCTGTTACTGTTGTTAGTTCTCAGGGCCATGAGACACAGTGGCGCAACATCATAAGCCCACAGATGTTATGTGATGATTGCATCGACTATGGGTTATTATTTACGCCTTAAATGCACTTTTGATAATGGCTATCAAATGATTTGATCAAATGTGTTGTCCCTGAGATTGACTTCTGACAATTAACTTTGCCTACTGAGAGTGAAACTAATCTTTAAACACATGTTAAACAGTTTTAAGAATTTTTCAAGCTGATTATTACACTGTGATTTTACTAAAAATTGTTTTGTGGCTTCATCCATTTACGGTTGCGTCCAACAGCATAGAGCTGCTAAAACTAACTTTTGTTATTTCAGAACTTCTTTTCACTCCGCTCCTCCCAACCGTCACATCACACAGTCCAGGCTCATTATTTCTGTTTTCCCATCCGGGCTGGAGACAGCGGGTGAAAGCGCTCGCTTGTTCCTGAGTTTTGAGGCCACTGAGGCAGGCTAGAGCCCCCCCGCTGAGTTTAGCGGTGCCACAGAGTCGCGCTTGTTTGTGTCCTCTGAGAGAGAAAGCCAGGAGACTTTGGAGGAGTTCACACCCCCGTGCTCTCACGGTTATTCAGATTCAGATTTACTTTGTGTCCATCAGGATTGAAATCGTCTCCAGACCGGCTCAGTAAAAAAACCGAATGAATAACAGAACACAACAACTTGAAGGAAGTAGGTCATTTGAAACAGTTTGATTGGTTGAAGGCAGATTTGCAGCTTTGTCATACATTTTTGTTGGTGATGTCATGTCATTGATGTCAATTTTTGTACCTGTTCTTTTTAGAAAGAAGGCCCTGATGGTAGCATCTGAAATGTTTTTTGGATGGGGTGGGAGTGACTCTGTGAATACTGACAATGTCCTCTGAACAGGGGAGGGTGGGGGTCTTTGAGAATGCACCAGGGGTGTTCCCTTCATGGTACACGGTTCTCCGTGACTCTCTGGCTCTTCAGCAACGAGGAATGACACAATCCTTTGCTGAAATACCTCTTGGATTAATTAGGTACCTTTACTATCGTACCTCTGGGATCAATAAAGTACCTTAACTGGGTGCAGCTGGGATTAATCATAAGCAGATTTCAAGATTTCAAGCATACCTTGATGTCAGCATGGCAAATGAATTTGTATTGCACTTAATCACATTTACAGTCTCAAATAAATAAAACAAATTCCCAAACTCAAAGGGAACCCAGAGGTGGGATCCTCTCTGAAGGCAAGGAGGGCAATATGTGCTGCGTGGTCAGAGATACAGGGCTACTTGTACCTTAACAAAAGGTATTTAGTCAATGGATCTTAATAATGTGAACACCTTGCTGGTAACATATCAGCACTGAGGATAGTTGATATTTGTAGGATTCTGGATATTAGAAGTTCAACTCGATAATCCTAAAAAACAATTGACACTTCATGACATAAATAAGTAAATATAATGCATGAAATATAAAGTCTGATAAATAGTGATACAAACAAATTGCTGCAGTGGTCATAGTTACTGATGGGTACCATGCAGAAAAAAATCCAGCGCTTGTAAATGTAAAAGAGAAGTGCCTTTATTGTTGCTCTGCACAACAAACGACAGCGCCCACCCACACTGTTCCAAATGAACAGTCCCTCCCTTTCTCCTCTCCAACCTCCCTCCCATCACTCGTGTGTGGCTCCTCGAATAATATGTTTATTTTGTTTTGCTTGTTTCCACCCTCTCTCGGATTTTGGTAAAAATGAACGCCGATTCAGAACGCCGATATGAATGCATCTCGACTTGAGCAAAGGCCCCTCCGATGTGTTGCTCTGATTGAATAATGCAATAGAATCTATTGGTTCCTCGTAAAAAATGTTTTGCAAATCATTGGTGATTCAATACTCCTTCTCTCTCACCCTCTCTTTCTCCCCCCTCTCGCTCTCTCTCTCTTTCTCTCTCTCTCTCTCATTATCTCTCCTCTCTCTCTCATTATCTCTCCTCTCTCTCTCTCTCTCTCTCTCTCTCTCTCTCTCTCTCTCTCTCTCTCTCTCTCTCTCTCTCTCTCCTCTCTCTCTCTCTCTCTCTCTCTCTCTCTCTCTCTCTCTCTCTCTCTCTCTCTCTCTCTCTCTCTCTCTCTCTCTCTCTCTCTCTCTCTCTCTCTCTATCGAGCAGAGCTGCAGCCTCTGTCCTGGGGCCGCTCCGTCTAACCGTACAGCCGGCTCCAAACAGGGCCTGGCTCTCCGAGCACTCCACTCCAGTCAGATGTGAAAGCGATCACTTCCCCTTTGTGAGTCCCAACACACTCGTAGGCTCACACCATATGTTTCCTCTGGTAACTGCAGAGCTCCAGCCCTCCTCCACTCTGGGCTGCCTCCAGGGGGTGAGTCTGGGGGTGGCTGATAGTGTTTTACTGTCATTGTTTGAACGGCAGAGTGGTTAAAAAGAAGGAGGCATACCGTATTTTCCGCACTATAAGGCGCACCGGATTATAAGCCGCACCTTCAATGAATGGCCTATTTTAGATTTTTTTTCATATATAGGGCGCACCGGACTATAGGGCGCACCGGACTATAGGGCGCACCGGACTATAGGGCGCACCGGATTATAAAGCGCATAGAATAGAAGATACTGCAGTCAAACGTTTGACTGGGGTTGCGTTATGCATCCCACTATATGAAGCTGTGCTAATTGTATCGCTCGTCACGCGCAACGCTACTACTGTGAGGACGAGTTGCTGCATTTAGCAGATATAAAACTGGAACCTTTTATGACAAAAAAGTAAAACACATTTATGTCAGTTCTAAACCTTAGATTTTCTAAATATCTTGCAAACGTGAATGATACAAAGCAGAGAGCATCGCACCCTCGAATCTTGTAGTGGGGCCAGTCTTCCGACGAGACAGCCCGATTTCCTGGCTCTGTGATCGTATAGTGTGACATATTAAATCGTGGAGGAATATCTGAGAATCCTTTAGTCTGAACCAGCATGAAGGGAATGTCAACAACAGTTAGATTAAATTCAAACTTTATTAAGCGCCTCCTGAGAACTTCCTCCACTCCTTCCAGTTGTAAACAAGTAAAATAAACTGATACCGCTAAATCAAACGTTAGCATAACTCAAAATTGTTTCAGTTTACTTTTCCAGTTTCATTCCCCCGTCCACAATCCCTCGAATTCTTCCTCTTTCCGTGTGCGCGGAATTGAAGAGTTCGGCGAGTACGGCATCAAACATGCCCGGCACCCTCTCGTCGTTATCGGAGTCGGTGTCCCTGGTGTCGCTGCTGTTGCCGACACGTGGTGTGGGACTGTGAGTATGCAACGTACACCGGTGTTTACTGACTACGAGGTAGCCGTTATACTGCAAGCGGAGCGGCTGTTGTCGTAGTGAAACATTTTATTGTATTAAAATGTTTTTATTGGTTTTTCATGCTGAAACATTTTGACAGAGCGCCTTGAGCACCGTGTACAACCAGTACGGATCAACCAATTAACCAATTGATCCATATATAAGGCGCACCGGATTATAAAGCGCACCGTCGTCTTTTGAGAAAATTAAAGGCTTTTAAGTGCGCCTTATAGTGCGGAAAATACGGTACATTAGTAAAAAAAGAGTGTGGATTCAGAATAAGAAACCAAGGGGCTTACACAGGTACCCATATAGTGTGCATGTATATACTGTATATATATATATATGTAAATATATATATATATATATATATATATATATATATATATATATATATATATATATATATATATATATATATATATATACACACACACATAAACATATATATTCAATAATTATTCAGAGAAGAATAATTGTATAATGATAAAGAATAATCATTGCAACAAATGGAATGAAACAGCATATAAAATCAGACAGGCACTGAATCCCATTTCAGCAGGAAGGACAAGTGTGCTGAGTGGTTGTGAGTGGATTTGACGAAGAGCAACAAAGATTGCGTCTGATACCCGTAATGTTCCGACGAAATGTCTTGTAGCTCGGGATAAATTTAGAAGATTGCAGAATTTAGTCGTTGCGGTTCATAAATCAGCCTCCACTCTCCAAAAATGAATTAGAAAGCTTTTACACACAGGGGATCTATTGATCCTGATCCCTATCAGCAGCTCATGTTATACCGATCATTTACCGTTTCCATTAGTGTCAACACCACTGTTTACTATCATCTCTTTTGTCGTTTAAGGGACGCTTTGTTCCACAGAGGAAGAAACTACCAGTGGATTCTGGTTCAGGCCATTGAGGAGCAGGTGGGATTGAGCTCTCTGAAGATGCTAGCCTAAAGGCTGCAGACATTTAGGATTAAACTCTTTCTTTCAGCTGGGGGTCAAACAGCCTGGCCACTACACCGAGCTGACCCTCCACTATGAGTTCACCTGGAACGCCTGCTCTCTCTCTCTCTCTGTCTCTGTCTCTGTCTCTGTCTCTGTCTCTGTCTCTCTCTCTCTCTCTCTCTCTCGCTCTCTCTCTCTCTCTCTCTCTCTCTCTCTCTTCTCTCTCTCTCTCTCTCTCTCTCTCTGTCTCTCTCTCTCTCTCTGTCTCTCTGTCTCTCTGTCTCTCTGTCTCTCTCTCTCTCTCTCTCTCTCTCTCTCTCTCTTCTCTCTCTCTCTCTCTCTCTCTCTCTCTCTCTCTCTCTCTCACACTCATCCATTTTATTCTATTTCAAAGATACAGAGTCACACATCTCTCTTCCCTCTGTCTCTCATTCTATATCTCTAATTCTATGTGCCTGTCCCTCTCATTTCCTCCTCTCTGTCTCGCTCCTCACTGCTGGCGGTTCATCTCTATTCTCCTCACTTTCTATCCTCATACTCCTCTATTCTACACTCCCTCACTTTTATCTCTTGGATCTCAAGTATTTACTGTCTCTCTCTCCCTCTCTCTCTCTCTCTCTCTCTCTCTCTCTCTCTCTCTCTCTCTCTCTCTCTCCCTCTCTCCCTCCCTCCCTCCCTCCGCTCCCTCCCTCCCTCCCTCCGTCCCTCCGTCCCTCTGCTCTCTCTCTCTCTCTCTCTCTTCTAGCTCTCTCTCTCTCTCTCGTCTCTCTCTCTCTCTCTCTCTCTCTCTCTCTCTCTCTCTCTCTCTCTCTCTCTCTCCCTCTCCCTCTCTCCCTCTCTCTATCTTTATTTCTCCCTCTCTCTCTCTAGAACGACCAGGAGCAGTTGAGGAAAATTCATTTACATTTACATTGACAATACATTTACATTTAGGGCATTTAGCAGACGCTTTTATCCGAAGCGACTTACATCAGTTAATACACACATTGACACACCGACGGCCGAGTCAACCATGCAAGGCGACAGCCAGCTCGTCAGGAGCGGTTAGGGTTAAGAGTATTGCTCAGGGACACATCAACACTCAGCTAGGAGCGGAGCTGGGGATCGAACTAGCAACCTTTCAGTTACAATTCCTGTCACAATTCCTGTCATGTTTTCATCTTAAGCAAATCGAGAGCGTAGCAATTGGTTATTGTCCCCAGGGGCTGCTATAATCCCCCCCCTTGTGAAACGTTAATTAGATGTAGATTATCTATTAACTAAACACATTAAAACAGAGACATCATTGGATACAAAACCACATGAGCTGCCTTATGAGGGTGCTGCACTGCTCATATATCGTTTAATCTTCGGTGTTAGTACCAGGCTAAATATCTCGGTTTAAACTGATCATAATTGGTGTTATGTTAGTTAGTATGTCCCGTGTTGTTCAGTATTTTCCATTGTTCCGGTCTGTATTCTGCAAACACTGTTCTTTCTGGGGCTGAATTGACAGCATGGTATCTAGGGTAGTCGAGGACAATTGGCCTTCATTACAAATACATTTATGTCACTGTGTGTGTGTGTGTGTGTGTGTGTGTGTGTGTGTGTGTGTGTGTGTGTGTGTGTGTGTGTGTGTGTGTGTGTGTGTGTGTGTGTGTGTGTGTGTGTGTGTGTGTGTGTGGCTGGGTGTGTCTGTGTGTGTATGTGTGTCTGTATCGGTGTGTGTGTGTGTGTGTGTGTGTGTGTGTGTGTGGTGTGTGTTTGTGTGCATGAGTGACTGTGTGTATGTGTCATAGTGTCTAGAACCCTTCATCCCATTTTTTGTTTGATTGTCGCAAGGTAATTTATAGCACACAAAGGGGGAATCATTGCATACAGACAGTATATACTGTATATATATATCTATATATGATCATACCAATGTATTAATACAAGCAGGTTCACACAATAGATGTTTCCGCCAATGAAATTAAAAAAATTAATAATAATAATAATAAATCCAGTGACACGGTCCAGGCTCTGCAAACTGGCATGCAGACAATGGGGACACCACAGTCAGCAACATGCTCGTGCAAAGAGTCTAGGCCGTACACCAACTCCGGATTTCCCCTGAGTACACACCATGGACATAAAAAGACTTTGGACTGAATAATGGCCGCCCATTCATTACTAAGCCAACTATGAATAATAAAACACACCAAACCATGTGTCCTTTATCATAGCTACACGTATGACAAAAAAAACGTGTGAAAATCAGTGGTATTCAGTGAGGTATGATTAATTACATGCGCTGACAGTTCATTGCTCGAGCCAAACGGTTTGCACTGAGGGGAGCGGATCACCACTCCAAGATGGTGGCCCGCATCTCGTCAGCGCCAGTAGGCAGTAGCGCTCGATGCTACGTCTAGGATGTCTATGTATAGGCCTACACAGACCTGTCAGATCTGAATGACAGAAAAACAATTGTGTGAATCTTTTTATTTCAATATTCAGAGGAAATCAGGCCTACTGTATGTAAATAAGATTTAAGATGTCTATAACTGATAACTGATAACCCTAACCCTGTAATACTATAATCAAGAGGACATACAAGCAATTCAAATTAAAAGAGATAGAACTTAATTGATCTGGGAACTTCATAAATATGTAAGATTGCTCCATATAATATTTCAATGTTTAACATTTTAACAATTCAATGTTATTGCTTAAGAAACAGATTCCTTCAAACTAACTATTTACGAAAAATGCAAACAATAATTTATACAAGAGTAAATGGTTACATATCGACCAGCAACAAAGTTGGAGTAGTCTATCCAAATAATGAATTGTAATAATGAATTGTAACACACCAACATTGTTAACTGTCATACATAGCTAAACAAATTAAAATGAAATACCAACGCAACTGAAATGTTAATATTAGACTATTACAATATTATGAAAATTGCGTAGGTCTCCCATAATCATTCAGGTGATCAATACGTCAGTGCCTGTCACAGCTGTTTCATTGATATGTGTGTTTTGTATATCCGTGTTCAACGCCATTCATGTTAAGCAAATGGAAAAACCTCGGACACGAGAATCGAATGGAGCCGTGCACTTCTTTAAAAGGTCCATGGCACTGAGCCGTTTGTTTCACTACGACTCCTTTCAGCTGCCCACCCCTCCATCTCCAGCAAAAAAGAAATACATAAAACGGCTAATAAAACGCTTGAGGAGGCGTTTTGAAAAGAGAAAAGGTAAATTTATTGACGATGAGATGATGAGCCTTTGATTGATATCCAGACATTTTTTGCGGGGACACATTCCTGTTCCCCACTTGTATTGGAGTGAACGGCGATATCTACTTCTGGGAGTCCGTGAATTGACGGACCCGTCCACAGCCCGCTAAAACGGGGGCAATTTTTATGGGATATGCTCACACTGCCTACTGTTAATGTAGTTAGGAATGAATGTTGTTGTCCAGCGAGTCTGAATGTGACCCTTTTCACATGTTGGCATGTCTGTCATTAGTTCAATCCAGTCACCAAAGGATGAAGGGGTGACTGATTTCCAGTTCCTCAAGATAATTCTACTCCCTGTTAAAAAAGGCCAGTCGGCACCATGATTTTTTTTTTACCGTACCATCTGGTGTTCACTCAGTTTTATTCCCAGAAGACAGAATGCTGGGCTTTTAGTTAGGAAGACATTAAATAAATCATTTAAGAGGTGTATTAATTTACTCCAAAGGCCCCTTACCATAACACACCCATACAACATAGGCACCATTGTCCCAGTGTCATTATGGCAGCGCCCTTTCATCCCATTTCCAACCCTAGCCAATAAAGAAAAAGTTTGACTCAAAAAAATAACATGCATGAAGTAGATTATAAATAATGAATGAATCGTGATAACGAGTTTGATAATGACAGGTTAATGGTTGTGGGGGCGGGGTCAGTGAGTCAATCGCCGCGGCAACGGGCCTTTGCAACTTTGATATTCCCAGAGGAACGTAGAGAGGGTCTATATTTAGCGTGACCGTACCGCTCTCCCGTCCTCTTCCTGTCCGTTCCCGGGTTTCCTGCCGCTCCACTGTTCCCGGGCTTGGGTGTGTGGGTGCTTCTAAAGCTGGCGTTTGAAGCCTCCATCTATCTGGCTGTCCATCCACCTGTCATTTGTCCCTCCTCTCATCCTTCTATCTATCAGCCGTCTGTCCCCATATCTTTCATCCACCTGTCCATCGACCAGCCCGTCATCCATCTGTCCATCACCCATCAGTCTGTCTCTCTATCAACCAAATGGCACGAGAAGCTATTCCAACCGACACACACGCATGGACACGCACGCAGGTGCACACACGCATACACACACATGTACACACACGTATGCACGCACACAAACACAAACGCACACACATAGACACACACCCATGCACACACATACGCACGCATGCACACAGAAAAACACACGCACACAAACGCACACACACACACACACATGTACAGCCGGACTGGTAAATATGAATTTCACTACGCATTGCCCTGTACAATTGTGTATGAGACAAATAAATAAAACTAACTAACTAAACTAACACACCATGACTAATAGCGCATTATTGTGTGTTTAACGCGTGAAGAAACCACAGTTTCAGGAGGCTTGTAGTCACAGCCCCATCAAAGCATGAAGCTTCAAGGATCGTTTGGTATTCCATTCTGCTTGGATGTAGGAGACAACAAACGGATGGAAGGACAAAGTGCAGATATATATAGAGAGAGAGAGCGAGAGAGAAAGAGATAATGAGAGAGGGAGAGAAAGAGAGAGAGAGAGAGGGGGGAAGGAAAGAGAAGGTGAGAGAGAAGGATTGAATCACCAATGATTTGCAAAACATATTTTACGAGGAACCAATAGATTCTATTGCATTATTCAATCAGAGCAGCACATGGGAGGGGCCTTTGCTCGAGTCGAGATGCATTCATATCGGCGTTCTGAATCCGGAGGGAAACAACGATGACTGATTATGATCCAATCACACACATGGCCACTTGAGGAAATTAATGCACAAGCATTCACACAAACGCACACACATGTACATGCATACGCACACACATGTGAATACACACACACACACACACACACACACACACACACACACACACACACACACACACACACACACACACACACACACACACACACACACACACACACACACACACACACACACCTCTGGAATCACAGTCACATCATACACTACTATCCCTCGCCTGCCGGTTTGTAACATGAAGCCCCCAGGGTCTCAAAGCTTGCGTGTTTACGTTCAGCCGGGGGTTAGTTCAGCGCGTCTCACCGAGGCCAGAAGGACGACAGTGAACGTCCAACGCAGCTTTTCATGTTTAACTTGGAGGTGTTAAGTTGTGTAGAAAGGCGGGGTTAGGGTTAGGGTTAGGGTCATTCTCACCATGCCACACTCGTGAGTAAAAATCCCTACGACTTTTCTTTCAGCCTGTGACCCCCTCCACCCACACAGAAAATATCTTCGTGTCCTTCTTCGTGTGATATTGGAATGGATAAACTTGCGCCAAATATCTATACCTTTTTTACCCATATATACAGTATATAGAGATTTTTTGGGCCGGTTTGGACCGCGAACATAGACAGAAATCCAGCAATTCTCACTGTCATTTTGTTTTGTTTTTGTACATATATCGTGATGTATCATTACAGGAATGTCTAACAAGATATTGATTATCACAGAATCGCAATACCATCGCTATTGCGAGCCATGCATCACGTGTCGTATCGTATTGTGGGGTGCACTGTGATTCCCTTCCCCAGTCCACACATCACTCTCCAGATTGTTTTTATTGTCTACGACACCGCCTTAACGAAGCACCTAGCAGCCTTGATCATTTGTACGACACTCTGAGGTCCATTAAGCCCTGGCTCCACATCACTATAATAAACTCCAGGACGGATTGATCGGGTCTCATCTTTGTGTTGCTATTGATTTCCCACGAAGGCTACAAGTCCCCTTTTTATTGTGTCTGTCAGCCTCACCAGGGCCCCTTTGTTACTATTATTATGATCATATTCCTCCACTGGGTTCATTTGTTGCTATTCTGCTGGAGAGTCTAGCAGCAGTACTGGGCTTTGATTCATGGTTTGTCCTATACGCTTTTTGTTTAAACCCCTAATGTCTGCAGTCTACCTGTAGGCATTCAATGAGATTTATGGGGAATGGAAGTGACTGTGGTTATAAGCGTCTGCTCAATAACGTAACAGTACAAATAGTATGAGTACGCTAACACACTGGCAACGGTCCGGCAATGACTAACTATGAAATGTGAACCCCAAGGTACGAGTTTAAGAGAATCGATTATAACTCGCAGCTCGATCGGCGAGGTAGGAGCATGTTTGACATTTCAGCAAATGAGTGACGATCAAATGGCAGAATACAAAATCCTCAGAATACCAAATATATACAGCGTTTGTTTATTTTATTTTTTTGTGAAAAAATGTCAAACTTTGATTGATGGTTTCTGGTGGGCGTGTTCACGCCGGTGGACTGTCCTGTGTGCGCTGAGTGATGAACCCGGGCCAAGTGCATGGTGTACCTGCCAACCCATGTGACCGGTGGCCCCGGGTCACATGACGGGAGCCATGTGCCGGAGGTGGAGGGGGGGGGGGGGGGGTGCAGAAGGGCCATATGGTCGACCGGGACAATAACAGGCCCATGGGGGTTAGGGGGGTGATGGGGAGGGGGGGGGGGGGGGCCTGGTTGGAGCGCCAACCAGATTGCGGTCGTAAGAAAATGTGTGTTGGCTACAGGGATGCCTACAAGCAGGATGCTGACGTTGGGGTCTCGGACAGAGGACCTTTCCATCACACATGCCCACTTGAGCAAATGATGGCTCCAAGAAATTCATACAAACCTACATGCGCACACGCACACGCACATCGACGTACGGACACACATACACACCGTGGAGCAAAATAACACCTAAGCATTCACATTCTTACTCACGCAAACACACGCATACACACACATATGTACACACACACACACACACACACACACACACACACACACACACATACACACACATCACACACACACACACACACAACACACACATACACACACACACACACACACACACAATCACACGCATACACACACATACGTACACACACACACACACAAACACACGTACACACACACAAACACACACACACAAACATGCACAAACACACACACACACACACACACATCTAGCCTGTAGCATGGGGGCGGTGCCTTGACTTCTCGCATCGCCATCAAACAATAACACACACAAGAACAGTATGATTGCACACACCTTTTGCGCACACAAACATTACCCACTAGCACATCGATGGAGAGCGCCGGCCACACCAACGACAAAGCTGTGCGTTGTTGCTGCTGATTAATCATCCCCCCCTCCTCCAGCTTTTCAACCAATCGCGACGTGTCTTGAGCAGTTTATTATTGTTCCCTTCTCACCTGCCCCCCTCCCCCGCCTGGCCCCCTCCTCC
>OLKM01002123.1:37112-47112 GCA_900291075.1 Melanogrammus aeglefinus
TAACCGACATGATACCATCACATGCTGCTTTAATATCCCCCCCCCCCCCCCAAGCCCCCCCCTCCCCCCGTCCTGCTATACCGCGCCGCGGTTGCCATGGATACATTTGCATACACGCCCGGGGAGATAAAGAATAAAGAACTCTACCCCGGGGGGGGGGGGGGGCGGCGCGGTGAAGAAGACCCGACCGGGCTCGGGCGAGAGACCACCTGACATTGGTCTACCCTTCACGCCTGTTCACTCGGGGCTTCGATGCGGACCGCCACTCTTCCCCCCCACCCCCCCCAGCCGCGCACGGCGCTCTCCTGTCGCACGCTCGCACCTGGCTTGTTGCTAGGCGCCCCTTTAGCGAGCGCTAAGGCGACGGTAGCCGGTTGTGTCTCCACTACCTGCAGATTGTCAGGAAGGCCTAATGGCCGAGGGTTCTGATTGGACGAGCTCAGGGCGGATGCCCTGAGCTCGTCCCAATCAGAACCCTCGATGCCCTGTTGACCAATCACAAACCACAAAAAGGGCTGAGGGCTTTACGGCATCGCTCTGCAGGGAGTCAGAGCTGCAGATGGGAGGGGAGGGGAGGGAGGTGTGGGGGGCGGGGGGGGCGCGAGGGGGTCCTGGTATTGTTGTGTTATCTGAAGGTCTGTGTGTAGGGGGGTGGGGGAGGGGGGGGGGGGGGATCGGCATAGCGACAGTGTAGTAGAGAAAGTAATTTGTTGCTTAGCAACAGAGCCTGAGGACTCTGTGTAATGCATTGAAGCCGAGACATTGGTGGCGCCGCATTCTTACAGAGGTGTGTGTGTGTGTGTGTGTGTGTGTGTGTGCACGTGTCAGTGTGTTTGTGTGCGTGTGTGTGTGTGAGGGGAAATAATTGAGTGTCTGACTGATTCATTATCTATGATGGGTTGGTTTCAAACGGTTCATCTGTAGAATGTGTGTGTAGGTGTGTGTGTAATGTGTAAGTTGTGTATTGGTGTGTAGGTGTGTGTATATGAGTGAGTGTGTGTCAGTTCCCAAGTCAGTTCACGTATGAATGTGTGTGAAATTTATGTGTTCCATAAGTGTGTGCGTTTGTGTGTGTGTGTGTGTGTGTCTATGAGTGTGTTAGACGGTGTCTCCCTGTCTTCCATGATGAGCTAAGATAGCCCCGCCCACTCTGCCACCACCCCCAGATTTCAGCCTATAAAAACCCTACAAGCCGAACCAACATCAACCACCAATATTAGCAAAGGCTGGTTGTTGCGTCATCTGTGTCTTGGCCAAAAAGATGCACTCGATCTCAGCGCAAAGAAATAAATAATCAAATTCTCACTGTAACTTGATCTCAGGAGTAACATGGTCAGGGTCACGTTAAGCAAAAGTTAAGTGTACCTCGAGAATATATGAAAATGATGAATGATGAGACGAGGTGGATACAGAAGTCTATAGGCATTCTAACTTTGGCCAAACCGCTTTCTCAGTGAAATCATCAGGATTGTGTAATAGCATTCCTGTTAGTATTAGACAAAGCGCCTTTTTGAACATTTCTTGTCATTGATTTTTGTCTCTGTGTTTATTTGTATCTTACCGGTAACTCTTGTTTTCTCATTACTAAATGTTATCACTCCATGCATGTCACTGTGATGTGTGTTTGGGTCATTGTCCCAACTCATCGCATGTTGTCTTTTAATTTGTTTTATAACATCAACTCCTGTCCAGGGACAACAGATGTTAATTAGCCATGTGGCTATAATCTGGCTCAATTATATATTGTGCATTGTCCCTGTCAAATAACCGTAAAAAAATACAATGAAAAATAAAATAAAAGACCCTATTTTGTGTGCCCTCTTGACCGAACAAGAGCTGAATGAAAACCGAACGGCGTGCGACACACCGAGGGAACGAGGGCCACAGAAGCTCCCTGGCGGCCCGATGTGGTCCGACCTATGGTCTATCTGTTCTCTGAGCTCTTCCATCCATTACTCTGGCCTTGAAATGAATCACCGCGACAGCAGTCACCATCAAGCCCCCGTTATATCGGCCGACGACACAGCCAATGTCACGGAGGTGACGGGTGATTCTGAATCACCCTTCACCCCCCGCTTGCGTCACCCTGTCAGGATTTATGCGGCCATAATGACAGGCTCCCTGTGGATTCATGGCTCGCGACTACATACCAAAGAATTCAACATTTTGTGAAAATAAAATGTGAAAATAATATGTGTTTAATTTATTACAAAAATATTGAATTCTTTCCGCAAAACAAATTCGTCCATTTGCTTCTACAGTGCGTACTGCGTCCGTAGCAACAAGAGTAGTCTTGTGTGATCCAAACGACAACCATATCATAGCAGCGGCCTCATAAGAAACAACAATAACAGTTATTCAGTAACTGTGACCAATCAGAATCAAGTATCCAACAACACTGTGTAATACTGACCATCATATCGTACATGTCTACGGTGTCGTGATGACAAAGGGTCCGGTACATGCTACACTATTGGAGCTATACATTACACATCAAACCATTATTCACGTCTAGAGCTTCCCAGCAACACCCGGTCCCGCGGGAACAGAAACAGGGTGCTGATGGCGGGGAGTCGGGGGGGTAATGAAAACTCAGCACCCGAGACGTTCAGTATGATTTCCCGACCGGAAAATGAACAGCTGACAGCCCCGCGTTAATCAAACTGCCAGGATGCCGCAACCTGTGTGTGTGTGTGTGTGTGTGTGTGTGTGTGTGTGTGTGTGTGTGTGTGTGTGTGTGTGTGTGTGTGTGTGTGTGTGTGTGTGTGTGTGTGTGTCGTGTGTGTGTGTGTGTGTGTGTGTGTGTGGTGCACATGGAAGATGTGTATCTGTGAACGTGTATGCATGGGTAAGAGAGATAGTTGTATGTATAACTGTACGAGAGATTTGTGTGTCAATTTGTGTTCATGTGTATGTATGTATGTATGTGTATCTCTGTGTTTGTGTATATTTTTGTGTGTGTTTGTGTTTGTGTGTGTGTGCGTCCGAATGTATGTACATACACATGCATACATGGGTTGTATGTATAACTGTACGAGTGATGTGTCCATTTGTGTTTGTGTGTGCGTATATGTGTTTAAAAAGTTGCGTCAGGAAAGTATGAAGAGTTATTGCAGAACTTCAGTTTCTGCAGATCTGGCATTGAATATCTGTGTGTGTGTGTGTGTGTGTGTGTGTGTGTGTGTGTGTGTGTGTGTGTGTGTGTGTGTGTGTGTGTGTGTGTGTGTGTGTGTGTGTGTGTGTGTGTGTGTGTGTCTGTCCTTGGCCAAAAGGGACTGCACGCAGATGGTGAACATTACATAATTTCAGAGTCGAGTAACTTGGACACACACACACACACACGCACACAGGAGACTGCTGAGTGTGTTGCAGTTAGTTCCTGATACTGCTGTATGAACCCTCCTCTCTTTCTCCCCCTCTATGTCCATCTCACGATCCCTATTCCTCCTCAATCTGTCTACTTTACAGTTTCCCTCCCTGTATTTCTCGTGGTCGCTCTCTGTCTGTGTCTCTCCATCCCATCTCCCTTTCTCCTCCATCTCGTTCTCCCTCTAAGTGTCAATGCCTCTCTCTCTCTCTCTCTCTCTCTCTCTCTCTCTCTCTCTCTCTCTCTCTCTCTCTCTCTCTCTCTCTCTCTCTCTCTCTCTCTCTCTCTCTCTCTCTCTCTCTCTCTCTCTCTCTCTCTCTCTCTCTCTCTCTCTATCAATTTTAATAAATATATTTCTCCATCTCTCTCTGTGTCTCAAAATCAGTTCAAAGGCCTTTACTGGCATGGGAAATTAACATTGACATTACATAAGCAAACAAAATTAAAATATTGTAAATAGTCAGAAAAGTACAATTGGGAACCATCTAATCTTTCTCCAAAAAAATCTTCCAGTTTCTCTTGCCCCAAGACACTAACGCTGTCACACTCGCTGTCACCTTGTATCTCTGCCCTTATCTCTGTCTCTCCCCATCTTTCTTTCGCTGTCAATCTCTCTTTCCTCAACATCTGGAATTACCACCTTGACATCTAAGGAAGAGTTAACAAAAAGCCATGAAATTCATCAAACTGAACCAAATAATCGCATTTTAAATGTGTCAAACCTTTTGCAGTCATGCTTTTGTTTCCACATTCCTAACAATTTCAAAAACGAAAATTGTCCGCATTGTTCAACCCTGCTCTAAATTCAAGTTGTGTTATTTAAGTGTTGTTGAAGTGCCTTTTTTTTCACATCACAAAAAGCGTCAGCTTTGGCAAGGCGTGTGCAGCTGTACAAAGCTCCGTCTGGTTTAGCTTTGGTTTCCTCTGATGTGGCTCTGATGCGGTTTCCTCTGATGTCCGCGTACTTGTAGTACAACCCCATGAGCTGAGTACGAGGGTTCACCTCTCCACTTTAAGTCTAGTTGTGGCTGTGTTACCATGTTTCAGTTCAAGCTGAGAAAGGAGGTTCACCTCCAATATATTTCTTACCCGTTGCGGATGTGTTTTACAGGTTTCAAATCGTGCTGAAAAAGGGGGTTCACCTTCACTTAACACTCACACGTTGTGTGATGTTTTTCAAGTTTCGATTCGAGCTGAAAAATGGGTTTCACACATCCACGTTAATTCTTCGACATTGTGGATCTGTTGCCGTCTTTCAGGTCAACTGTGTGACGTTCCCGCTGCCGGGGGAGGGACCAGAGCAGCAGCTGCTGAAGCCCAACGACTGGAGCTACTGCGACTACTTCTGGGTGAGTGCTTCAACTATTACGTCTGGGAATTGTCTTTAATGTCTACATTGTGTTGAGTTGGATTGTGTTGTGTTGTGCATTTGGGGGTTGAATTAATTGCAATGTGCTTGTTTTTGAAATGGGGATGATAGTGGTTTGAGCGTTTGGCTTCCATCTTAGAGGTGCCCGACGTTTGATACCTCTACGAAATATGCTTGATTTTGTTAGTGTATGGCTTTTTAAATCAATAGCTAAAAAATAAGCACATGAGGGATCAAACTAGTCTGGAACCAGACAAATCTGAAAGCTCATGTTTATATATTCTGCCATACATTTGCACTTGAAACATTTGTATGAAAATTTAGTTGTTAATAGACAACACAGGACATAAAAAAAAATGACATTCACATTTACAAGAAACCTTTCAAGAAATTTCCAGAAATCTGATTAAATAAAATGAACTTGCCTTTGATGACCTTTAGTCTGCCCCTAGAGGTCGGAAGACCTCTAGGGAACTTTTGGTTGACAAATTTTGTAAATCTAATAGCAGCAGGTCCTGCTGAGAGTCACGCATCTGCAAAAGAGATCCATTGTTCGCTGGGAGTCAACAAGGAGGTTTGGGGCAGATGGAAAAGGCTGAATAAACGACACCAACCCAAAAATGCTTTTTGACTTATATGTAATTACAGTTTCACAAATAGCATATGAGGATACATTTGTTGATTTGAGTGAATTTACGATACTTAATTTGAGACAAAAAAAAAATTGTGTATTGATTATAATAACAAAACATGGCATAGCAAACATTTATAATAACCCAAGCATGTATTTCTTCTTATATTTGAGTACCAATGAACGGTGTTGAAAGAAGTCTGACAAAGCATAACGCTCCAAGGTGTTTAAGACGCAGGTGAAGTCTGACCAAATTCCATGTGAACGTTACTTTTTGCACACCCACTTGGCCTTTATACTACACTCCTCGTCATTCCAACTGCCATGCGTCGACGAACTCGACCAGAATTCCACACAGTCTTGATCTATCCCCAAATGATGTTTAGGCTGGCCTTTAGCCCAAAACCTGAAGCCATAGAAAGAAACAGGAAGAGATCTCCACAATAAGAGCCCTGACATCACAACAACACACACAGGAGAACCATACCCCTAGCATGGCTGCCACAACGGTGTGCTCTCTTTGAAACAGAGCTGTTAGGCCGCGTTCAGACTGCCAGCCAAAATCCAATTTGTTAGCCCATCCAGATTGGAACCGGATGACTCTTTTGAAGTCTGAACAGTCCCAAGTCACATGAAATCCGATTTTTGCAAAACGGATCTGAAACCACCTCCGGGAGGTGGTTTCAGATCGCATTTGGACAGATGTGTCTCAGTCTGAACAGCTCCAAGATCGGTTTTGACTGTCCGTGACGTCACTCTACGCGAAGCCAGACCTGACCCAATGCGCCAAACCACCCGCCTGTTTCGAGTTGTGGAGCTACGTTACCGGTATGGACGGAGCAGTCGGAAGATGCCGAAAACAACAGTCCTTGGACAGAGGCAGAAACGAAATGCCTCATTAATCTGTGGGGAGATGGGTCCGTTCAAGCGAAGAGCCGAGGGCATGTATCGGAATAAGTCGATTTATGAAAGTCTTTCGCGCGTTCTTTGATCATCGTGTTTGTTATTGTTTTTCTCGTCGCTATTACATGACGTCACACAATACACGCGCTAGATGACGCCTCCGCTCCGACGTCGTTGCTACAGCAACCTGTCAGATGGGTCAATAATGTGGCCCAGTCTGAACAGAGCCAAATGCGATTTGGACACTTGCTAAAACAGTGTGGACAGTCAGCCCTAAAAATCGGATATGAGAAGGAATCCGATTTGAATCAGATTTGCCTGCAGTCTGAACGCGGCCTTATAGACATAGATAATGGCGCTTCCGTTGACCGTAATTCAACAGGGAAAAGAGTTCAACGCTTGATTGAGCACCAGGGGGACAGTCATAGACAGTGTCTAATGTATGGGGCTGAATGGAGGTAAATGCTTTAAATTTAGCTGGAAATAAGCCATTATTACCGATACATAATGGATGGATGTGATGTGACCTCCTTTTAAGAGCGGTTGCGCAAGCAGTGAGGCTACAGGACGTGTCAAGCAGCTGGCAGCCAGCAGCGGTAACTAAGCGTTGTTTGAATAAAGCATGCCTATAATTTTGTATCTAAGATACATGTGTCTCACTTTAAAAGCTATGGATTAACAGGACAGCCACGCTGAAAGAGGAAGAAAGTAGAGGCACTGCACTGTTGACCAATATGATTTCCCTACACTGCAGTGCGCTGTGCTCATTGCGCACCCGGTTTCGTCATGCGGTGTAACTACGTGTTAGGTTAAACACATGCTATTACAAGACTAACATATGCATAATATATGTTCTAATGTATGTTGTAAGTCCTTGCACATAAAAAAGTACTTGTTATAATGCTATACGGGAATGGGTTAATCTAGTGATTGTTAGTGCTTGGACCTTGGTTCTGTGAACATCCGTATTGTACCGACAGCGATAATATATTGTTTCTCTTTCTTCTGAAAAATGTACTTTCACGTTGGATAAAAGTGTCTGCTAAACGGCCTCAATGTGAATGTAAATGTAATGTCTGATGGGCTGATGGGGCCCCTTACGATGTGGTCATCCTGGTCCCGTCCACCCACATCCACTGGCCCTCTTCGCCGTCGTCGGTCAGGCCGATCCAGACCTCTCCTCCGAGCTCCACCATGCTGTTCAGGAAGCTCTGCGGAGGTTCGGGACGCGAGGTGCAAAATACAGGGATGTTGTGGTCAGAACGGCTTTGAGAATGGAAAGACAGATGTGTGTACGTCATGTCTACTGTCTCCCATGCGCATGCACGCACACACACACAGACACACAGACACACACTCACACATATTAAACACACACACACACACAAGCGTATGTAAACACACACACACACATACACACACACACACAAGCAAACACACACACATACACAACACACACACACACACACACATGTATGTTAACACACACATACACAAGCAAATCATTACAGTTATTCCTAATGAGTAATGATTTTTTGATTTTTTGTCGATAGACAGGACACTCTTTCAGGTTATTGTTCAACTACCTTTGTGGAATTAATGTATATTTATAATAATATAATGTATAATATTTATTATCAAACATCAGAAACACAAAACACCAAATTTGCCTTATGGGTACTAAACAGTGAACTGATCCAATACCACAACATGGATCAACACAGGTGAATGCTTAATGCGCACCATTTCCGCTGAGTTCCTGACCATAATCAGGTCGGCGCCTTGCTGAACACAGTATGCCTGGCTGTCTGCCCAGGTCTTCTCTATGGAGGAGGCGAAGTAGCAGCTCTGCTCGTGCGTCTGCCAGTCGTTGGGACACCCTGGTTCTGATAACACATCACATCACGTTTTACATCCATCCATTCACCGGAAATATCCCGCAAACACATCGACAGAGGACCAAACCCAAAACGGTGGTGTCCTTGTTTGGCGTTGTGACCATTGTAAAGCGATTGGAAATTTGACTTTCCTCTGACATACTAACGCCAGAGTTGTTTCAACAAACTTGTGAATAACAAAGCCTGTCATAAATGTATTTATTTTATCCTTTGTCCGCTCTGCGAAAGTGATTGTCCATCAATGTAAATTAGTAAAGATTTGACCAGTTGGATCACATGTGATGGCAAAGCAACTGATTACTACTAACAGGTATTCAGATCCCTTCCATTAATGAGCAGAGCTCAGACTTCTTGCTCAAGACAGTCTAGACTCCAGGTAGAGTGTGGACCTTAGGGATCCAAACCCAGAACCTTAGGGCAGGTAGTCCTTAACGCCCTCACCCCTAGACTACCCTGATCCCTTAGGATCCCGAAGCACTTCCTGCCGATTCACATCCTCACCGGCAGCTGGGGTCCTCCCCTGGGCCAGCAGCAGGTCTCTCTCGGTGGTCAGGTTCTGGTTCCGAGCCACCAGCAGGTCCCTGGCGGTGGTCAGGTTGGCCATGGCGGCCTGCAGCTCGTCCCGTTCCCTCGTCACCGTCGTGTAGCCGTCCTGAAGCTGCCTGGCTGTTGCCTCCAGCACCAGGAGGCTGGTGTTCAGCTGGTCCCGCTGCTCCAGCACCACGTCGTGGCTGCTCCTCATCTTCTCCTTCTCCTGGGCCGAGATGTCCTGGCTGAACTTGAGGTGTGTGACCATGTTGAGCAGCGTGGTGAAGTTGAACCTCTGCTGCTCCGAGAAGTGCTTCAGCAGGGCGTTCTGGTCCTGGAGCTCGTCGCGCTGTCTCTCCAGCTCGGTGGTCGTCAGCAGCATCTTGTTCATCTTCTGAGATTGGGTGTCGTAGCTCGTCTGCAAGAAGTCCTTGGCTTTGGTCAACTCTGCGTTGCTGCTCTGCAGTTTGCTCTCGCTGGCCTTCAGTTGGTCTCTCTCCTTGGTGAGGGCGGCCGTGTCGGCCTGTTGCTTATTCTGACCGGCTCTCAAGGTGCCTGCTTCGCTTTGCAGGATGTCGATGTTGGCCTGCAGCTGGTTATTGTGGCTGGTGAGGTAGTCATACTCCTCCTGCAGCTGGGCCTGGCTGGCCGCCAGCACTTTCTTCTGCAGGGCTGCGTTATTGACAGTCTGCTGGAGTTTCTCCTGCACGGTCGATAGGGTTTTTTGTTTGAGCTCGTCGTCCTTCGCAATGTTGCGGCCTGCCGATGTCAAACAGAAGAAGAAATGAAGGTGCCAGAATTAGGTCAAACTTCCGTCGGCTGATACGAATGTGTTGCGTGGTCGGAAACGGGAACATGTCATTGTACTCACTGTGTACCCCCTGGCCGATGATGGCAAGCAGAAGGAGAAAACACAGAACCGCAAGACAAGCCGCCGCCACCTTCACAGGCCGCTGCCGTACCCCGTAAAACGCTTTGGACACTGAATAACCGTAAAGCCAAAAAAGGGGGATATGTTTTGAAGAACCATGAAAAAGTTGCTTTTGGGTGAAAAAGTTGTGCAGTGAATAGTGTAACCTACTTTTCTCTTCCATGAGAGGTGCGTAGCCGTTGGAACTGTCCTCGATCTCCATGCTGGACACTGTGTGGTCGCTTTTGCTGGCGCGCATCTTGGTATGGTTTAAAACGTCTGAACCACAACACTCTGGTTCTGCCCAGTGGTTTCTGGATTATGCCCAACACTGTGTCGACAATAGATCGGTTGTTTTTGTGCCACTTTGCTTTCACCTATCTATAGAAAAAAA